>JAUKPT010000041.1:0-31715 GCA_032273505.1 Nanomia bijuga | reverse complement strand
AAACAAATGTTGATTCTTACAAAATAGCATCAATCCAAATTTATAATTATTATTATTATCTTTTAGATATACCTTCTTCGAAAATCAGCGACTCATGGCATTCCAAAACTCGGTTATCGATTTTATATTTGTAGTTTGTCAACACAAACAATCGTTTACAAGGTAAGATGTCGATTTGCATAAGAGTTCTTAAATACCTAAGAAATACACTTAAGAAATCGATAATGCAGTTAAAATGTACTAGTTTCACTTTAAGGCAGATTTACCATCACAATACCCTCCTACTTAAATTTCAGTCTAATCTTGTTATTGTTCTCCTCAATAGTAGAGAAGAAAAAAAAGACTCAGCCCTGCTTAAAAATTCAATACATCGGATCAGCGGTCTGACAATCGTTAGACTTGTAAACCTGTCAGGTCAGCCCATGGTTAGTCAGTTGGTACCTGATGAAACACTAGATGGGACTTAATATAGACGCAATGAGCTATATGTCTGTTCCATCAGAAATACAAACTTTAGATAATTAATTGGTTTTATTTTCGCTTTTAGGGTTGTTTTGCATCTGATCAATTGTTTGATTATTATTTGGATTTACAGAATCCTGAATTTAAGTAAGTTTAATTTTTCTTTATCTGATATTGTTTTCATGGGAATGTCAGACGAGCAAACACGCAGCCAGCCAACTGGAGGCGCGGAAGGGGGGATTTATAAGGCTAGGACGAAGCCCATAAACATTTACGTTTTACGTAGTTACGTAGTATCACAGGGTAAAGAAACGATTTGTTTTGACTGGCTTCTAGATTGGGGTGGAAGAGCCACATTTAGGGTCAAAGAGTATGCTTTTTGGGGCTAATGCCTGTCCCTGGTTGCGTGCTCGGACTTCGGTCAATTAGGTTTAACATACCTTTAGCTCTCACATCTGATTTCTTTTCAATATCTTTCAGGACACATGTTGCTGTCGTTCATAGTCGATATTCGACCAACACATCGCCCACTTGGGAGAGAGCACATCCACAACGGTACGTCATATCAAACTATCATATATTAACTTTTTGGGTTTCTTTAGTCATTTCATGAGAATTCTCATTTATTAATTTGGGGTCATTTTTCTTACTATACAAAAAAATGAAATTTCTCATCTGCACAATAGAAAGTTATGGAAATCGCAGTTAAAACTGAAATATTATAGAAAAACGGAAAAAAGTTGCATGGAATTTCATTAAAATCTATGATTATCATTTTAGTATGATTGCCCACAACGGTGAGATCAACACAATACAGGGGAATGTAAAGAACACGATTGCCCGGGAAGGGAACATGACTTCAAAGTATTATGAAAACATGGAAGACAGCATATTTCCAGTTATCGAAAAAGAACTCACAGATTCTGGATGTTTAGATAATATATTAGAGTTTTTGGTGACAGCTGGTGATAAAAGTCTTCCGGAGGTTTGTGGATTTAAAACGCTTATTTCTTTTATCATATAAAAGCCAGCTCTCATTCACTCATTCACAATTTGCCCAGAGATTAAAATATCTTTTTATCTTTTTTTTATCAACCGCTTAGCCAATTCGATTTGTTACGGAGAAAAAAAATATTGTCGATATTATTTACGGATTAGCAATCTCTGACTAAAAAAAATAAGAAAATATGTCTGTCACCTGCCTTATTGTTTAATTATCGCAGCGCGATAGTTGCGTCACTGCTGTAAAGTCGCGAAATAGTCTTTCAGAAGAAATTAATGAAAATAAATTTGCGAAATGTGCGCGACGTTGCGAAACATTCTATTAGAAGACACATATTAAAATAAATTCGCGAAACGCTGCCATTTCATAAAAGGATGATGACCTGTTCCCAGTAACGTAAAGATTGAAGTAGATCTTCATTTGGAATGGGATTTGGCTCTGTGGAAAACATATCAAAGATTTCTTCTTTCCATGCACCTAGGGTTTCGCATTCACGAGATTGATCTTGCTTAAGTAGAGTAAAAGTGTATATAATTTGATCAACGGTATCATATTTTGGAGGAAAACCATTTTTCTCCCACCATATTTAGAAAGACCTCATTTCTTTCCAATATCTTTAAACCAAAATTACCTGGTTACCTGTTTTTATTGGATAGTAATTCCAAGTTAAATCGCATTCCGCCAAATTGCTAATATCTAATTTTTTACGATCACCTTTTAGGCTGTGATGTGTCTCGTACCTTAAGATCCTTGCTAATATCTATTTTTTCGTATCACCTTCTACGCTGTGATGTGTCTCGTACCTTAAGATCCGTGCTAATATCTATTTTTTTCCAATCACCGTCTAGGCTGTGATGTGTCTCGTACCTGAAGCATGGCAGAACGACAAGCTTATGGAAGAATACAAACGGGATTACTACAAGTGGGTTTCGTGTTCGATGGAGCCATGGGATGGACCAGGTACGCAACTACATGATAATTCACGGGACAGGGGACGAATACATCATTTCATTCATGCGGACGTGATATCCAAGAGAGTGTTCCTTCCTGCAACAATTAAAAGGGGCAAAGAAAGTGAAACGAAGAAATCTGTGCTTTCGATCCATTTCGCGGTGGGAGAGGCGCCAAAATTATATAGAAAAAATTGTCATCGATTGGTTAAAAACCTAAGAATCTAATTGGGTTGAAGAAAATATTTATCTTGAGTTTTAGTTCTAACAAACCATCAAATTAATGTCAATTTGAAGTAAACCAATCAGGTGAGAAAGAAATTGGTAAAAGGCCGAACTCTTCATGATCTATACACTAACCACTTAAAGAATGCTTGTGGTATATTAAAAACAAACACTTTAACTTATAGTCTTCGAATACCGTAGAAATTGTCAAAAAAACCCTCAAAAATCACAGTACGTTTACTTAAGACTCAAGTACCTTTTGCTTTTCTTTAGATTCACCCTGTACCGTTTCATCTACCCGCTCTTGCAAAATACTCTCTCTTTCAATACATTATTTAATTTCTTGCAGCGTTAATAACATTCTGTGATGGGCAATACGTTGGTGCAACTTTGGACCGTAATGGATTACGACCAGCTCGGTATTACGTCACGTCTGATAACATTATGGTGATGGCAAGTGAAGTTGGAGTCAGTTCCATCCCTCCTCAAGACATCCTACACAAAGTATGATTTTGTTTATATATAGACACACCCTGATCAAGTACCTCGTTGAGGAATACATGTGACCAGGAAATATTTGTGACCACCTATTTCTCATCAATCCTCACCAGGGACGGTCAATTATTTCATTCTTTTCACCGAGGACTACTATTCAGAACTCAACGGGGAAGTTTTCATCGGGGTTAGGATGTATATACCATCGGAAACTCGATTACAATCCCATATCATCAGGGATAGCTTGGACAGGGTTATTCATGGTGGAAATTCTCCATATTATTTTTTTTAACCAGGGTGGAACTCGACGGAGCACTAAGTACGGATGTCATAAAAAAAGTGTAGTATGAGCTCCGATGCAGATGGTATAAAAGATTTGAGGATGTCAACAATACCACCTCTTCATTTTATGCATCTCTTCTTACAATCCTTTTTAGGGTCGCTTGATGCCGGGAAAAATGCTTCTAGTCGATACCAAGTTAGGCGCAGTCGTTAAAGATGAAGAATTAAAACTAAACGTCGCTCGTAAATTTCCCATCGCTAAATGGTTGAAAGAAAATTCAAAAACATTGACAGATTTCTATGATCAATATTTGATTGAGAATCACCAGCTACCTAACGTCATTTCCCAACAAGCATTGGTTCAAAACGGTGTCAATGGTAAACCCGTCGAAACCGATAAAAGATTACCATTATTTGGTTATTCGATCGAAGATATAAATATGTTGTTGCTCCCTATGGTTAGAGATGGGTAAGTCAAACTATTCTCATTTTAAATGGTAGTGAAATAAAACATCACCATCCCTCCCGATAAAGGTGAATATTCTGTAAATGTTCCTACTCACGAAAAAAATTAGACAATCGTTATTCCGATACATATCTTTTACTCAATCCCCAAAAATACGCTATCGGACCTTTCGAGTCGCACTGCTAGTTTGCGAGGAAGAATTTACACCTGTGTCTCCCAACTTGAGACTGCCTAAATTATTTTGATTTTTGGTTATATATGCTCATAATATTGTGAAAATTTGTAAAATCTGTTAATCTAATTATTTTGTGTAATTCTTTTTGGTAACGGTGGAAATGTACAAGAAAAATGTAACTTCGCGCAGTCTAACTAACGAAATATGGTTTTAGTAGAATATTGTCCCTTTCGCTCTTTCTTTTTTTGCAAAGAAGTTCTTCTTTTGATAATTATGAAACATTTATTGTCTTCTGATTTTAGCAAAGAGGCATACGGTTCAATGGGAAACGATGCTCCACTTGCTTGTATGTCAAAGAAACCGCAATTAGTGTTTGATTATTTCAAGCAACTGTTCGCCCAGGTAACTAATACATCTTTACCACGGACTATCCGTGCTCTCACACAATTTCTATCATCAAGATATTAGATGTATTTTGCTGATGCGTAATCTTTTGTAAGTAAACAAACTTGAATTTCATCGTTTGAATAATTATTATTACAAATAACGAGAAATGATAATAATTATGGATGCTTTAAATGATTTTCAAAGTTTTTTCAGATTATATCAAATCTTTAACGGTCTTATGCCCAACCTCTCCGATAACTATATTCTGGTCATTGGTAAGTAAATAAATCGGGAAGAAGCAACTCACCCAATACAATGATCAGTTTCGGAACTGACCTCGTCTTAAGTCATTTACATGGAATCTAGTACTATATCAACATATTTTCATTATATAAAATTATTTTTTTCCTTTTGCTTACTGAAAAAATATAGACAAACTAGAAATGTACACCCTTCGTCTTATAGGTTACCAACCCTCCAATTGATCCATTCAGAGAACAGATGGTCATGTCAATTGTAAGTATAAGATCTATCACGTAAAACGCAGAATTTAAATTATTAGATCGCTCGTAATATGTCTGGTACATGTCTATATGTTTATTTCAGGTCATCTTGAAATATAAAAATCAAAACTTTCCAGGAGGCTCTCAGAGAGAGGTGAATCACTCTCTAGAATAATTTCGTACACTATACAAGAATATTCTATTATTCTCCACTTGCAGAAATCCTATTCTTTTTCAAAAAAACTTCGTACGTTTTTCCAAAGAGTGATATACCCCTCGGCTTTCAGCAGACACAAAACAGGTATCTAGTTGTGTAATTTGCTATCTACGAGGGACTTCAAATACTTAGGGATAATCGCCAAATTATGACTAGTTCAATTCTTTGATTGGTTCCGGATTACATCATCAAGATTCTGATTGGTTCTTTAAGAAATATTTTCTTCATTTTCTATTTTCACAAAACATAAGATTGAGCCAGTCAGCTTTCTGATAATTACAAAAGACAATATTTCTTATACAAGCATGTCCTTTATGGATTCAACCAAACAATAACTTTCATTTATATTTCTATGTTTTATTTAGGCTTGTCCGATTGGACCTGAGTCGAACTTACTTTGTTCTGATGAGAGCACATGTAAAAGGGTACACTTGGAATCACCCGTTCTTTCAACGTCGGATTTAGAGGTCCTCACTAGTGCAACAGCCGAAGGGTGGAAGGTAATTGAGATCCATAAATTCAACTTAGTTTATAACATCATCACACGTATGATAATATTAACGTATTCAAGGTTCATGAGATTTAGTTCAATCCACCAAGGTTCTCTCAGGATTTTGCAAAATAGTTAATTTTCGGTGAAAAATAAATCACCAGTGTTACAGTTAAATCCGCCATGTTCGTAATCCTTTTAAAAGAACCAACATTTATCTTTTGAAAACCCCAGAATACAGAATATGTTTATTGCGTACTCCATGGTCTATTTATATACACTGATTTGTTGCAGGAACAACTTTGATATGCTGAATGATTGACGGAGATATAATCACCCTGATATAAGACATGTCCAAAATTGTAAACTTTAGTCCTCGTCTTCTCAAGTTAAATGAACATATGACAGGTCGATGATATGATAAAAGTTTAGCAAAGTGTCTAAGCCTACATTTTTGGTGATAATATTGATTCATCATAATGCAAATTCATGATCTTAATTTAAGTATGCAACATTCATTTTCTTTATAGACATTGCGAATTAACATAACATACTCTGTGGGTGACGGATTAAGCGGTTTGGTTCCAGCTCTCGATAGCTTTTGTACACAAGCAGAGGAGGGAATCAAATCTGGATATTCCTTTATTCTTCTCACTGATCGCGCAGCCGGTCCGAGCTTGACCCCAGTGAGGTAAGGACTATTGTTTTTGTTAAGGGCTAATTTTCGCATACATCTTGTAACCTGTCGAGTTTACAAGTGAAGTTTTTTGAGAGCTTAGTAGCCCCTTAGTAGGGTACATTATCAGTTCTAACAACGCTACAAACTCTGTCAGGGGAAGAGGAAGGTCAAGGAAAGGGTTATGGAATCTTTGTTCTTTTTTACATCTATCATAAAAGGGAATTTGAAAATTGAGAAAAAGATTGCTCAACCCTAGGTTTTTTTGGTTTTTTTTCTTATTTTTCTTTCTAGAAAATAACGTGCTTACTGCCATGACATGAAATAAAGTCATCGACAGAAACTTCCTAGATAATTACAACGACTACTCTTAAAAAAAAATAAAAAATATATAAATAAATAAAATCTATAATACAATACAAATCACAAAAATAAAAAGATACATAGTTAACACTGAAATAAAAATAAATGAAACATGCTTGCTATCTTGTCAATTAGCGATATACTTTCCTGAAAAAAGTAGAATATTTCTATTACAACCTATGAAAACCAAGGAGAGAGGATAAAAGATTTTGGATTTTCTTGAATTTCTATTCGATTTGTATAAACCTTTTGAGAGAAAAGAGCACGATATTACTTTAATAGTAACTTACCCATCGTGAAAGTGTTGCGTGTAAAATTTTCGTCGAATGTTTCTTACTCTCAGTTGTCGTTGCATTGTTGGATTTTGTGTTGGATCATGTATCTTTAACTCTTAACAACATTGTCCTTTCAGTACCTTATTAGCAGTTGGAGCAGTTCATCAATATCTCACGCAGAAAAAACTAAGAAAAAAAGTCGGAATCATCGTTGAAGGGGGAGAAGTGAGGTAAAACTTCATCTTATTTCATCTTGTATCAGATAATGATATTAGTGAAGTGGTTCTTCATTGTTTTGTAATAGTAAATTTCATTTTCAACATTCAATTATTGTATGTATTTTAGAGAGATTCATCATTTATGTACTCTCCTTGGATTTGGTGCTGATGCAATATGCCCATATATGGTGTTTGAAACATTCAGTCAACTGTCTAAATCAGGTATGAATAGTTTATTTGCAGTCTAATTGTCAGTTTTCGAAAAGAATTTCAAAAACAAATGCGTCGCAACGAGCAAACCTTTAAGCAAGTATTTAATATGTCTTGTAGCCTTTTCAAAACAAATCATCGGGGCTTTTAAAAAATGGGTCCACAATCAGGGGTTGGACGAGGAATATTCCTAACAGGGCCAAAAAAGGATTAATGGGAGAATTTTCAATGAAAAATTCAAAAAATCGAAGACTTAAAAGAAGACATCTGACAGGGGCGTAATTCCCTTGTATTGGATGTCTTCCAAAACAAGATTATTCTCAAAAAAGATTATTTTCACTGAGATGAGTGCATACATGAATACATTCTCTTATTATTGATATTTTCTTTCAGGTTTATTGAACCTCTCTGACGAGAATATTGTTTCGAATTATAAAAAAGCAGCTGGTATTGGTATGCGAAAAGTCTTTGCGAAAATGGGAATATCAACATTACATAGTTATAAGGTATCTATTGTATAAATTCTATGAAATATGACTAGATTGCTAACATCGTTTATCATAACAGAATATGTTTTAATATTTTTTAATTCTCCTAGGAAAGTCCAGTAGCATACTTAATATTGGGTCTGGTCCTTTTTACACTGAATACATTCTATATCCGCCACTGATCTAGACTAGGTTTGTTTGATGACTGTATAAACCTGATCTGATTTGAAATACAACTTTTAATTATTTTTCTTAGGGTTCTCAAATATTTGAAGCAGTTGGACTTGGCAAAGAGGTAAGAATATTATTTTACCATGCCATATGAGGGAAATCTAGCTAGTAGACTTTGATATCTGAGGAGAAGGTATTTTGTAAAGTTGGATCAGGGGGCGGGAGTAAAATATTACAAAATCAGTAAACAAAATAACAATATCGGAATATCGGTAGAAAAGGGCAAATGTCGGAATATCGGAAACTTAACACCCTAAAATAAGTTAGCCTTTTATTTGACACAAATAATCAAAAACTCGTACAACTTCTCTAAAATGCTAACCATTCCTCCAGCGGTGTTTACTGCTCGTAGTCTATCTACACAAAATAAAAGTCTATGAATATTGTATTGGTAAAAGTACGATGACAGGTTTTTACAAGTCTTTGTTATCTAAAAGATGATCTAAAAGATTCGATGCATCGATTTGGTTTAGACCTATGCTACTTTTCATGGTCCTTTTTTATGCATTAATATTTTGGTGAGTCAACTTCGGTGATGGGTTTATTTACTGTAAAGAGTGCTAACCAACGTTACCTAGCTCAAGTCGTTATTTTTTCTCTGATGGATTCGTCTGATGAGAAATTATTGCATCGTCACTGTATGTGACTCTATTGTGTACTATTTTGCTCTTTGTTATCTATGTGTAAACTTTATCTTACTGCATAATTTAACTAAACAATACACCTTATGTTTCAGGTGATGAACAAATGCTTTACAGGAACAGTATCTCGACTGTCCGGGGTGACGTTTGAAATATTATCACGTGAAGCTTTAGAACGCCATCAACTCGCTTTCTCCGAACGGGAGTGCGACAGTGTGCTTATTAGTAGTAAAGGGGCGTATCATTGGCGTGAGGGCGGCGAGAAACATATCAATGAGCCGAAGAGCATTGCACATCTTCAGGTAGGTAAAAACCATTTAGGAGACATTCAAAAATTACGTCACGCTAAAATTCATCTTTATAGACCCACTCCTCCCCCTCATTACCCATAAAATAAAATAAAAATACGCTAAAACTATGCAGCATCACGAAAATAAAAAGGAAAGACCACCCTCCCATCCAGTGTAATGTAACTATTGAAGGCTCCCTTCTTCATCATTATTGGATTACATTTCTAACCGAAGATTTTCAAATCTTCTCTCAAAGACCACTGAGTGTATATCTTTAAGTTGAGTGCTATCGATTTGATTCTGACTGTATTTCAAGAGAAATGGTGAAAAGAGTTCTAAAGAGTTAAATGCGGGCAGCTTTTAAATGAAATGGTCTAACTTTTTGTTTCCATCAATGTATTACTAACAACAGATATATTTGAGAAATATTCCATTGTATGAATTACAACAAGACACTTCTATTTGGTCCAAACTATACCCGCATATAATTTGTATAATCATGTCCAGACTACAAAGCCATAGACACAATAAGTCTAGTTTTTCCTACCAACCTGTAACCATTTTTCTTACTTCTGAGATATATCATTAAAATTTTGGTTTAGAATGCTGCTCAAAACAACAATACAAAAGCATACAAGCAATACATCGAATCTTCAATGGAGACGGTAAGTGTTTTCCACACTGGCTTAAATGTATTTCAATATGCTTATAAAATTTAGGCTTAAAAAGAAGAAAAGCCTTAACTTCAAAAAAATATTTTGATCTATTTATCTATCCCTTTGCTAGCAGGCAAAAGATCAGATAAAAACTGCAAAAATTGATAATCTTGAATTCTGTGCTATCACTAGATTCGAAACTGTACATTACGCGGTCAACTCGAATTCACCTCGAAAGCTGAACCAATTCCATTATCAGAAGTGGAGGATGCTGCAGAAATTGTGAAAAGATTTTGTACAGGTACGTTCTTTGGTATATTTTAGGCTGTAGAATACACACTAATTCTAATACCACCTCGTAACCACCTATCAAGTTATAAACATCTTCTACAGGATCTAATTCACACATGTCAAACCTTGTTTAAGGAACAAGTCGATGGAAGGATTGTCTTTTAAACCATGTTTTTAATTACATGTTCTCTACTTTGAACTAATAATGTTATCGAGGTGTCATCTAATTTCTCTCTGAACAAATTCTTGCGTACAGAAACTCATTTTTACGTGAAATTATGTTGTACGGTAAATGTTTAGGTGCGATGAGCTTTGGGTCAATATCAGAAGAAACTCACAAGACATTGGCTATCGCTATGAACAGGTATGTCCTTGACCCATAATATGAGAAAAATTAAATTAAATTGGGAATGATCTTTTGAAATATATTGACTAGGCTAATCAGTAGTACATTCTATGATCATATTACATGCTGTCAAAAGAATTTTCATCAAAATAAAGTCTAAATAGATAGAAAATACTGAAAGTTATAATGAAGTGTATGATACTCCTTAAATACGCCACTATTCCCATCCCTTGAAAGAAAAATTTATGACATCTATTAAAAACCAATCCAACAATTAGACCAGGAACCATTTTAAAACAATCATAACCATAGTTCGTATATATATAGTTATGAAACGCCATTGAATTATGATACAAATACGAAATGTTTTAAAGTGAACTTTTGTGCACGAATAATACCACATGAAATTTACGACTGTTTCTATTATATATCAGGATTACATTTATTATGACGTACTTCCCAATCGGTTAAAAAGTATGGTTTTGTTTCGAGTTAATCGTTTTTATCAATAGATTTCATTACATTGGGTGATTAATTAATCGTGCATCACATCGACAATGACATATAAAAATATGTACGAATTATGATGTAACATGGCGTAATTCTAATCCATCTTTTTAAGAATGGGTGGTCGAAGTAACTCTGGCGAAGGTGGAGAGGATCCTGAAAGGTTCATCATTCAAGATCTGAACTTCAATTCAAGATCAAGTATCAAACAGGTCGCATCTGCCCGCTTCGGTGTGACGCATGCGTATTTGGTGAATGCAAATGAATTACAAATTAAGATGGCACAGGTACTTTTATTTTTTCAAGTCTAAGAAATCTTTTTGAGTGCATCTTTTTCTAGTATACCCAGTTAAAAAATTTGCATTCTAAATCTAAATTCTCTGGACAGTAGTTAATAAAATAAAAAATAAATGAGTGTTGGTAAATTCTCTCAAAAATCACCAACCCGGTGAACTTTTAAGAATTTTTAAATAAGCAATTTCACCTGTCATTTGACCCGGTAACTATTTATTTACTTTATCAAAGAAATATCTCACTGTCAGTATTTCATCTACCCTGGTCAAATTTCTTGCCAAACCCTGGTGAACAGATGCACTTAAACAGTGGGTCTTAATAGACGGCGTTTTTTTTTAAATTGCTGCATTGAGTTAAAGACCACCGGCAGTAATCATCTTTCTCATACACTCTTCTTTTTGATTTTAGGGTGCAAAACCTGGCGAAGGTGGCGAACTTCCTGGCTTCAAAGTTTCAGAAGACATCGCAAAAACCAGACATTCGACTCCTGGTGTCACCTTGACCAGTCCCCCACCCCATCATGATATCTATTCAATTGAAGATTTAGCACAGGTATTTAAAATGCACTTTGACTTATAATAAGGCATTTTATAGTTTCTTATAACGTTAAACACTATAAAAACGAAATTATTTATCGGAACAAGATTCAATTCAGGCAGCTCTCAGAAACTGAAGGGGAGGATTTCCAGGCCGGGGATTTTTAGCATCAAGTCAGAATTTTGCAGACTTTTGCTCTGGGGACTAGATTTCTTTTTTCTCCCTGACTAGTTGCGTGCCATATGCTGGTCGATTCTCTTGAAATCAAGCACTGCTGACATTCGAACTCATGTAATTCAAAACCCCATGGAAATCGAGTTCCTCTGGTCCATTCGTTGATAAATAATAATGTCTTATAAAATCGAATAAGTAGAATAAATTCTGAGATATCTTAGAGATTCGAATTTCTGACTTAACTGACATCCATCTAAAATGCTTCCATGATGGTAATAACACACACACACACACACACACATATATATATATATATATATTAACAAGAGTTTTTAGAAAAAACACAATTTTTTTTAAAATAATCATATTTCATTTTAACGTTTTCGCAAGTCAACTTACATCGTCAGAAATAATTTGTTTACAAGATATGCATTTTTATACGATATGAAAATATGTCTAGAATTTAAGTTCTTGAAGGAGAGTGATGAATATTTGTGATTATTTGTTAAGTTATTTATTGTATATATATATATATATATATACTTCTATATTTTTTAGCTGATATACGATTTGAAATGTTCCAATCCGAATGCACGTATTAGTGTAAAGCTGGTGTCTGAAGTCGGTGTTGGTATTATTGCATGCGGAGTTGCTAAGGTAACTAACGCTTCCTTTATTTCTAGTTTAACTGTTTAACTGTTTACTGTCAGACCAAACCCTACTTGAGTGACTGGAGTAATTAGTACAGCTTGTCCGTCAAATATCCAGTAAATACTAGTTTAGATGAATGGCTTGCTTTAAAGGCATGAAATGTTGTGGAAATAAAATGTTACGAAAGATGCGAATATTTTTTCGCAACAATCAGAAAAAAAGTTGCAGGAATTAAATGTTGTAACGACCTCATTTTGACCTCATTTTGATATAATTTTGATATAATTTTGACCTCATTTTTATATAATTTTGACCTCATGTTGATATAATTTTGATCTCATTTTTATATAATTTTGACCTCATGTTGATATAATTTTGATCTCATTTTGATATAATTTTGACCTCATTTTGATTATAATTTTGACCTCATTTTGTTATAATTTTGACCTCATTTTGATTATAATTTTGACCTCATTTTGATATAATTTTGATATAACATAATGTAGAATTTAACATTTTGTGAAAAAAAAGACATTTGCGGCGCAAAAAGTTGCGAAAGTTGCGAGGAAAAAAATATCGTAGCCTTTTTTTCCGCGACTTTAAATGCCCACAATATTTAATACCTTTAAAGTAGTCAGACTAAATCGATTGACATTAAACCTAGTTACATTGCCTTGTCAAAATTTGTCCAGGTAGTAGACTAGTCACCTGCCTGAGTATTGGTCTCCTAGTATCGAGCCATCAATCATGACAACATTTCTTTTGTTTTAGGGACTTGCAGAACACATCGTCATATCTGGTCACGATGGAGGTACGGGCGCCAGTTCATGGACAGGTATTAAACATGCCGGACTCCCTTGGGAACTGGGGATCACTGAAACTCATCAGGCATTGGTTAATACTGATCTCCGTAAAAGAGTGATCCTTCAAACTGATGGACAGATTAAAACAGGTACTAGAAACTTTTCAATACTTCGCTGTTCCTTGAGGTTGAAGAACCTTTTTTTTTATGGCTTTATTCGGATTAAAGATTTACACAATTTTAAATCTATCACATCGAGAATATTGGGACAACTTTGACGCTTTTACTTTGCTATATTGCAAGTACACCACCCAAGAGCAGTTTATTTTGTTTTAAAGCCTCTCATTAAAAATGATAGCTGAATGAAATTAATAACCTCCATCCATGGCCTTCTCTTATAAGAGAAGGCCATGCTCCATCATCATAAAGTTTAGTTTATTCTACAGAATTACTTCTAAATAAGAAAAAAGATAGAAAAATGTTTTTCTGTTCTAAAAATACCTGCAATATAAGATTCCCGGGCCTTCATCCTGCTCTCAACGATTTTCCCTTTCAATCAACAGCTAGAGTATTCTCATTCTTTACTTTGATCTATCAGGTCACGACGTTTTGGTTGCTGCATTGATGGGTAGCGACGAGTATGCATTCTCCACAGCACCACTCATCACCCTGGGTTGCACCATGATGCGGAAATGCCATCTCAACACCTGCCCTGTTGGTATTGCGACACAGGTACAGTGTGCTTTTATTTATATATCCAGAAGACCAAAACATCCGTGTCTTTTCGTACTAATATATCAGCTTATGTACTCAAAAGTAAAGTGGTTTTGGAATTGAAATTTGTTTTAAGGTTAATTTTCTAGCCCTTTTTTTCAATTGCAAACGCATAACATTTTCTTAAGTTAGATGAACCTATGAAATTTAGCCTTGTTTTTGTATCTTCGCCTCAAGAAGTTCGTCTCAAAAGTTCGTCTAATCTAGACTATTAATTGGTTGAATATTACATCACGAGGAATCTGATTGGTTCATTCATAAAGTCATGCTTAAAGTCAAAAATGATAATATCTTTTTAAATGAATCATCAATCAGAGTGTATGATATAATAATCAATAGCCTAAATTAGACAAACCTTTGAGATGATTGCTTTAGGATATGATGCTTATATCTTTTGGCCTATATCAGCAAGCTCATATACCTTCAAAGAAAATTTAGAGTTTTGAAAGAGTTTTCATTACATTTTTCAACTTTTAGGATCCAGTGTTACGTGAGAAGTTCACAGGGAAACCAGAGCACGTGATCAATTTCTTCTTTATGGTCGCAGAAGAGGTGAGGAGAAGAAATATCTATTTCATCTCAATTTTTTCTGTTTCTTTATTTGTTTTTTCTTTTTTGTGCGCTAGTGGGATCTGATTAAATAATAAGTGTCAGCCTACTGGTTTGAGTCTTGTTTTTTTAAGTGTTAATTTAGCTTAATTAGCTTATTTTATGTCTGTTTCTTCGTTTGTGTTTTGTACCGTAAATCCTCGATTAAGCGCCGCGGCGCTTATTCGAAACTTGACATTTTTGATGCGGCGCTTATTCAAGGGCGGCGCTTATTCATAACCAAAAGATTTCAGGAAAATAATTTAATTTTCTCTTTAACACTTTTTATCTATATTGTTTGCTGATGTAGAAAAAAATAGATATAGTCAATTTAAAATAGATGAAATATCTTTTGATAAGAAATAATATTGGTCTAGAACCTTTAACAAGGAATGTATCGATTAAACGCCGCATTCCAAACAAATATGCGGCGCTTAATCGAGGGCGACGCTTATTAAAAAAGATAATTAATTACTGCGGCGCTTATTCGAGGGCGGCGCTTTATCGAAGGCGGCACTCAATCGAGGATTTACGGTAATAATAATAAAAAAATTATAAGAAAGATCGAGAAAAATCGCCATGGCTTAATCTTTATCTTGCCGGTTCAATGCCGTTTTTTGGCAATGTTCTCGGCATACTATGACATGCATGCATCTTTATAATTCTTTTAGGTTCGTCTTCTCCTCGCAGAGTTAGGATTCAGATCACTTCAAGAAGTTATCGGAAGAACTGATTTATTGAGGCATTTAAAAGAGACTACAAACGATAAAACTCAGGTAAGATATCTTTAGAATACAATTGAAAGTTTAAGCAGACACGCGTTCGGTAGAAGTGAAGTTGAGAACAAAACAACTGCCATTCATTACTTCCTATGAATGACCGAGAGAATGTCGTCAACATTTTCTATAAAAACAAGCACTCTTTTTGTTCATTGATACCCTTGGCAGAATTACAGTTTTGTTTTGCTATGATTGAATATGACGTGTTTCATTCAGTAGCGGACGAAACCATATGCCTTTATGTATGTTGAAGTTCCAATGTTAGCAATAATCTAAAAGTTTTATGATTTGGTTGAGAAAATACCCTGTGAGAACTTTGTACTTCTTGTAAGCGACTTCTTGCACTCGCGCATTTTTTTAGAAAGTCTTTCCTAACCGTTAAAAAAAAATGCTAAGATTAATTTTTCTTTTTAGTTATTAGACTTTAGTGCGATACTGAATCCATCAGCCGGCATTCAACCTGTACCAGCAACCAAGATGAAACAAGACTTCAAGCTTGAGATTCGAAAAGTAAGTTGATTTTGTTTGCTTTTGTTTGCTTCAAAGTGAGAACACCTTATGCGGACTCTTGTTAGGAGAGACCCGAGACAACGCGGGTTTGCTCTGTGCATTCTGCGATTAGGGAGCACAGACATGTTTTGCATTCAAAGAGAGGTATTAGAAAGACAGGTATATGGACTTGAGGTGTTATGGAAATCAACTTCACCTCTCTTTGGATCGGTTCCCGCTCGTGCCATTAATTTCTTTTGCGTCAATATTTCGGTGTAGCGATATGAATTCAACCATTCGGAGATTCTGTGGCCGATTGAAAATAACATCATAGATCGTGAATTGACCTATTAACTATATCGCAAGTCCACCTGCTCGACCCATGCTATGCGAGAAAATTTGGATATTCAGTTGGTACCTCATGAAACACTAGATGGGACTAAGTCATGGCATCGATTAGCCCAATAATGGCTTTGCAAGACGGTTCCATTATAAGTGCAAACCTTACCTAACTTATCTAACCTAATCTTTTGTAAAACATGACAGGAACATTATTCTGTTTACTTTGGATGGCAAGTTATTTTAGTACATTTATACTTACCACTTCTGTTCACAAGGTTGTGGGTTCAAATCCCATCAGACCAAAGAGTTAAAAAGTGGTACTCGTTGCCATCCTGCTTAGCACTAAGAATTAAACTGGCGCGAGGGTAAGCGGTGAAAACTAGGAATATTAGTCGCGCCCACCCTACCCACGGGTAGCAGCAAATGACAAGAGAGCCCCTCGACCGCGGGCGACAACTTCTTTTACTTCTTTACTATTTTGTCCATATATTTTACAGGAAAACGAATTATTGTCTCAAATCACCAACGTTCTCAATGGTATTGAGAAATCTGTTGTTGTCGAAGCCAACGTCGAGAATATCGACCGAACATTTGGTACTACTATCAGTCACCAAGTCATTACGTAAGCAGAATATCACTTATTTTCATCAACCAAACTACAAGTCTAGCCAAAATAATTTTAAAAGTGGGCACTAAAAAAGCCGATCCTTATTACTAATGTGTTGCTAAAGAAACACGTCTTTTTGATGATTCTAAGTATATTACCCTGAGCGAAATGAAAACCTTCGGTCCTACATTTATCCTCTATTTGATGAAAATGGTCATGGTTTTCTTAAACATGCTTATCATCTCTTTTCAGGAGATATCAAGATGGTCTTCCCGATGACAGTATTCACATTAGAGTGAACGGAGCAGGAGGTACGTTTCATCATTCATTTACATAATATTTCATAAGAAATATGGGTCGGTTGAAGTATCCGGTGGGAATCGTATTGGTCGAATAATTATTCAAATGGTCGGATAATGAATAACAACCTCTGCACGGTAATCTCTGCTCCAATACCAAACTATTTCAGACTTTCAGTGTCGAGAGTAAACAAAACTCTTTTTTTTTACTCTAGGTCAATCATTCGGTGCATTTGTTTGTGCCGGTATCACAATCGAACTCGAAGGCGATGCAAACGATTATGTTGGAAAGGTAGAGATGTTTGTTTGTTCTTCCTGTTTAATTTCCTCTCAAATATATGCTTAATTGTTTTGATAAGCGAAAGAAAATGACCTATAGGTTTTCAATAAGAAGCGATGCCTTTATTTTTATAATCTCTTAACCTACCGATATTTGACCCATATTGCATAGTGCCTATGACCTATTCTTGAACCTCTAAGTTATTGCAGCATTAAAATTTCTGTCTTATTCATTTCAAATGGGTTTCCTCTTTCAAAGCAATAAAGATATCTTCCCTTCTATGTGTACGTATCTAGCTACTATATTTTTGAACGCTCCTGGAAAATATGGATTAGACACTAACTACTGCTTTGATGATCTCGTTGGTTATGATTAACACAGTTATTACATTGCGAGTGATTAGTCCATATCTAGGCACTTTTATGTATGTATTATACCACAATTTTCTAACAAACATTTTGATTAATTTCGTAGGGATTGTCCGGCGGAAAAATCATCATCTACCCGAACAAGTGTCACGACATTTCGTTCAAACCGGACGAAAACATAATTGTCGGCAATGTCTGTTTGTACGGAGCAACGAGCGGTAAAGCGTTCTTCAGCGGTATCGCTGCCGAGCGGTTCTGCGTACGTAATTCCGGCGCAACAGCAGTGGCGGAGGGCTGTGGAGACCATGGATGTGAATACATGACCGGAGGGAGAGCGGTTATTCTTGGGAAGACAGGAAGGAACTTTGCTGCAGGCATGAGCGGTGGAATTGCTTACATATATGATGTGTAAGTAGAACTTATTATTTCTCTTAACTCTGTTGTCGATTTTGATATCCATGATTAACATCAAACACTTCAATTGCCGAGCGGTTCCTAAGGCGTTGTTCAAATAACGGTTGGTAGGTCAAGCGAATTCTGTTACGCTCCTATATAAAACTATTCTTTTTCCTTATCAAAACTGTTACACAAGGTAGGTAGGTCAGTCCAAATGTCTGGATATTGCGTTACGTATTATTTGAACAACCCCTTACCATTCCTCCCCGAAACCTTTATATTCTGACGATTGTTATATTATAAATGCGGCTATATACATATCGTTCCGTGTCTTTCACCATTGTTGCCCATCAATGAATTAATTGCAAATTTAAATTGGGTTTGATGAACTCGTTCTTGTTTATATTTAACTGACAACTTACATGCCTCTGCTACCCTGAAGATTTACACTTTCTTATTGACACATTTTCCATTAGAACCAATCTTAGTGTAGCTAAACTCCACTCGCTTACATTATAGAGATGGGACGTTCCCGCAGAAATGCAACCTCCAATGTGACAACTTGGAACAACCAACCGCTGGAGACTTCGAATGGTTGGAATCCATCATCCGAGAACACAGGGCGTATACGAACTCTCCTATCGCAAGGAATATATTGGAAACGTGGAGTCAATCACACAGACACTTCGTCAAGGTAGGTGAAAACCCTAACAATATCCATAAAACCCCGAATCAAGTGCCCCGGGAAAATGATGGGAAAATGATGTGATCCGGATTTCAACGGGTTTTACGTGAATGAAATAGAATGAAATGAATGAAATATTTATTTCTCTGGAAAAAAATAAAATAATATAAATTAAAATTAAAATAACAACTGTTTGGATATTATAAACCGAGCACAAAATATAGATAATTATTTTATTATAGCAAAAGATACAATAATAATAAGATTTCATGAGGTCAAAGCCCACCGAGGGCCACCTCTTTTACGACAATTATCACCGAAGGCGGCCCATTATTTTATTATTACGCCGGGGTGGCTTTACTGGTCAGGGTGTACATGAAAGTTACAAGTAAAATTTATATTATATCCAGTGAAGATAGTTTTAAACCACTTAAAACACTACTGCAATCACCAACTAATGACCGTTTAGATGAAAGAGTTTGCGAGTGGAAATCTATTTTATGGACAGTCTATCCAAATAATCATTTTACGGTCGGGCAAAATGCCATCTTCTAGGTTAAGAAAAGCTTATTAAATAATGTACCTGGAATCAAAAAATGTTCATCTTTCTGTATACCTTAGTACGGGAGCCCTAATTTAATAACTGTCCCTCTTATCACCATTTTTCAATAGAAAGTGGCGTAAAATAGGAGGCTTCATTAACACCGAATAAGGGTCGGCGTTATTAAAGCCAATAAGGTATATTTCTTAGAAGAAATGTATCAAATGATAATTTTAAATCTCAATTTGGGCTTTACACTTTCTAAGTACATTTTCAAATATTTTAGGTCTACCCTGAAGAGTACAAACGAGCAATTGAAAAGAATAAAGTCAAGGTTTGTGTTTATGTTTTGTTTTTTTATTTCTAGTGTCGAAAAGTCGACGTCGAGTCTTTGCTTTGATAAATGACTCTTCAGCACATCCATTTCTAATTTATTTAATCTATTAAGCTGCATTAGAGTTTAATGGTTTATGTTGATTTTAGGCCCGTTAAAATATACACGTGCATATCGTCCTCACCCACATGAGATTTGTCTGCTGCGTTTCCTTTTTTTTATTTATTTTTTTATTTATACATCTTTTCTACAGAAAAATGTGATTTAGCTTTGTCAACCTGTTCAATTTGAGCAAATCAATAGGTTGTTGGTGCATGTATTCAACCTCCTATTAACCTTCTCAAATTAGCGGTTACTATTATCCGCTAATTGGAATTGTCCTTTAATTGGAAAGTTTTTTTATTAGACTTTGATGGTGAAGAAACTGTGTCCGCTAATTAAAGGTGTCCGCTTTAGCAGCGTGACAGCGAACGCTTTCTAGAAGGTACGGAGTCACACAAGAAGATGTCTAAGTACCAATGGCAATCTACACTTTTAAGGACAAAAATACAAATTCTTTAGAAAAGTCCTGCATGATTTCAATGATATGATCGCAAGAAGAAAATATTTTGTCGGGCACTGATAAGACGGCTATTCTGCATTTCATTTCATCTACAATTTCATTCCATTTAGGAGAGCACCGTACGAAGTGTTTCTAATAAGGATCCATCCGCCTCCCCACCCGAGAAACGAATGGTTGTCGATATCGAGGACACGATACGAGATCAAGAGAAAGATAAAATCAACATCGATAAGATTCTCGACAAGAAAAGGTAAATACCAGTGTGAGGTTGTATAACCGACAACAAATCGTGTTGCTTCAAATCTACTTTATTGCATGAAAATTTCTCGGCATCAAGGTTTTGCGGTTCCGCTGTCAAACTAAAAAAAAAACGCATTTTGAGTTTCTATAATTAACCCATAATGCCAGATTGACGCTTAGAGAAACTTTTCAGCATCACACAATTAAAATATAGCTAAAAAAACCCGAAAATGTGATAAGTTTTTCTGTCGACTTAACAAAAATTGAAGCTTACGAAATACGTCTAAAGTTATAAGAATTCAGAGAACCATTCAACTTAAAACTGTTTTCTTTTCTAGGGGTTTCGTCTTGTACAAACGTAACCATCAAAAATACCGGAAACCGAAAGATCGAATGAAAGATTGGAACGAAGTATACGCTCCTTTATCGAAACATGAGTTGAAAGTGCAGACTGCAAGGTGTATGGATTGTGGTGTACCCTTTTGTCAATCCAATACCGGGTGTCCATTGGGAAATGTCATCCCACAGTGGAATGATCTAGTCTTTAAAGTAAGTAAATCTGTTACACAACAGAGGATCTTTTCATCAACAAATGCTGATAAGATAAAATTCGAGATTTCTTCATTTTCTCCATATAAAAACTAAAAATTCTTAGCGGACTTTTTAGATTCCTATTGATTACCTACAAAAATATTCAAATATGCTTATCATTGTTTCATCTATTTCAAATCAATAATTTCATTTTAGGGAGAATGGAAGCAAGCTTTGCACCGACTCCTTCAAACAAACAACTTTCCAGAATTTACTGGCAGAGTGTGCCCAGCACCTTGCGAGGTAAAGTTTATTGTTGTATCTCGCAGCGAAATAGCGCAATTTGATTGGTTGATCAGTGCGTGACATTTGTAATGTTATAGTCTTCTATGTAACATTAAAGAAATGTTACACACAACAAAAAAATGTTACACAGTACAAAAAACTAACAGAAAACTAGTAGATAAAAAAATTAAAATATTGTGTTGGTATACAAAAATAATTTTTTTAAAGTAATAAAGTTTTTGTGAATTACGTGCGTCAAATTAAATTTTGTTGAGCTACGACAATATATTTGCTGCACGCATTCTGACATCAGATCGGCCTGTCGCCTCGTTCAACATTTTCAATTTCTAGCGAAATATTGAGAATGGGGTGACTCAAAGACCTTTCATATTTTAAAGAGAACAAATGTTTTTCATTGCATTTCATTTCATTGTAGAGCGCGTGCGTGTTAGGGATCAACGCCGAACCAGTGACAATCAAGAGTATCGAGTGCAAAATAATCGATCATGCGTTTGAACAAGGATGGATGAAACCACAGGTAAGAACTGATTTTCGTATTCTTTAATTCAATTCGTAAAAAGCATAAAAACCATATTTGTGAAAAAATGAATTCCCCCTATAAAAGAAATATGTATTTGTATGTAGATTTATAAAAAGTCCATTCTCTACGAGATTTATTAGAAAAACATACCATTTCTTCATCAAATTTTCATGCTATTTAATCTTTTTTTTGGGTTTGAATTTTTTGAAAATGCACTTTATACTGGAATGGACCAAAATTAGACAACTTAAGGCTAATGGCCAAAGGTTAACTTTTCACCCTGATCAACGGTCATATTCGTAATCAGCATACCTAATTTGACAAAAAGAAATTGGACCCCATAGTTACCTGCCATGTTGACTGCTCACTAAGCAGCTTGTCTGGTAAGGAAAACGCGCGTTATGGTTTGTTATCATGAATAATAATAAATCATAATAATCTTTTATTCTTTTCTCTTACGAAATTTGAAAATGGTAAAAGATAATATCATCTTACTTTTGAATTAGATCAATCTTATTTCGCCTTATTTTGTTTTAGATACCATCTCGAAGAACTGGTAAACGAATTGGAATCATCGGAAGTGGTGCTGCAGGATTGGCTGCTGCTTCCCAACTAAACAAGGTATTGATTTCCTGAAACATGCCATGGTCCTTTTAAACATGAGACAATGGTCTGATTAGGAAACGTCTCCAAACAGGTTTTCTGACCATTAATATTCGCTAAGGGGGGGGGGGGGAGGGGTCAGCTCATGTCTGCCAAGCGACAATTTCTACCATGAAGGTAAGAAAATAGATGAAATTTAGAAGAAATAATGAGAAATGGCTGCTAAGTGCTAGGAGGTGAAATCTTTAGCGGCATCTGCCTGTTAGGGGTCAGAGAACCTAGTTGGAGAAGTTCCCTTATTAAACACTGCGAAACCCCAAAATATGAATTATGAAAACGGGTCTCGTGTACAAAGCACGAGAGTTTTTTCGTCACTTTTATCAAGAATGTACGGTCTCATATTCGGACCGTATACATGATTAACGCCAATCCCTTTGTTGACAATTAGAGATTTTTTTACCCGACGAATATGTTGGGCGAATTTCCCAATTCGCCAAAAGTTCGAACTTCTCTACATTCATTATTTTTCACCAGCTGTAGAATGGTTTACTCGTTGGGTTTGGTACCATATTTACCGGTAACCCGATATGTCATTCGAATTGTTTGGCACTCAGGTGTACAAGTGAAACAAATGGCTATGTATCTACCCTCTCTTGTCTTATCATCCGACTCTTAATTTTTGTTGTTTTTTAGGCTGGTCACTCAGTTACAGTTTTTGAACGGAACGATCGTTGTGGAGGTCTGTTGGTTTACGGAATCCCAACCATGAAATTAAGTAAAGATGTAAGTAGAGTGTTTATTTTTGAAATTTGATTTTTGATACTTCATTGTTTTTTACATGCGTCTTTAGTCTTCAAGTTATAACGATACATATTTTCATTGAAGCAAACTTCTGTTATGAATTGATCGTGAAATTCTTCATACATGTCTACTGAGGCAATGTTAGGGAAGGATAAATGCAAAAAGTCCTCAAGAAAATAATGCTTAACAGAGATTTCATATTAAAAAAATATGAAAACCTTTTTGAGACTTTACAGAATTTTATAATTTTTATGATTCTACCAGGTTGTCCAGCGTCGTATTGATCTGATGGCCGCCGAAGGAATCGAGTTCAGAACGAACACAAACATCGGTGGAGATGAGAAGTCAGACTTTTTACTTAAAGATTTCAATTCGATCTTGCTCGCGATTGGTTCAACGTGGCCACGTGATTTACCAATACCAGGTAGGAATTTATGTTATGTTGCAGTGCTTGACAAAGTCACTTTTCTAACTTGTTTTCCTTCAACGGAAATTGTACAGTATATGAATGTAGGTGGGATTGACAATGGAAAGAGGTATGATAAAGAACTAAAATGCTTAGTTTTTCAACTTATGCTGTGGCATGGCAAACTTAACACACAAAAACTGTCTCCAATCGATACTATGAAATAACTAACTGAGTCATTGAGAACACTATTCTTTTTATGAGCATATTGTACTTTTTGTCAATTTGCAATGCAAGCATTGGTCCATGACCAAAAATGTATCATCATCAATTTTTATATTTTCTCGTCCAGGTCGTCAATTATCTGGCATTCATTTCGCCATGGAGTTCCTTGAGACTTCACAGAAGCACAATCTGGGGAAATACAATCTTCCAAAGTTGGATGCGAAGGGAAAATCAGTCCTCATTATTGGTGGAGGTGATACGGGCACTGATTGCATGGCTACATCATTGAGAATGGTGAGTTGGATGGTATATAAATGCAAAGATATTAAATGTATTCATAGGCCGTTTTCAAATTTCAAATTTCCCCGGCAAGAGATTAGCTTTCTTAATAGTTACTTTAAAACGCGTAAAGTATAAATAAAATCTACCGTGAAACAAAAAGGAACAAAGTTAAGGGTGCTTTTCCTATGAACTCATCAAACTGACGAATAACTGACTTTCTCATCTTTCTTATAGGAAGCGAAAAGTGTTACTACATTTGAGCTTTTATCAGAACCACCTAAGAAGAGACCTGGAAGCACACCGTGGCCCCAATGGCCGAGAATATTCCGCGTTGAGTATGGAATCGAAGAGGTATGTAGGTTTTAAACGAACAAATAACAATACTTTTAAAAACATCATGAAAATAGCGAATTTAGCTGCGATACTCTTTCACTAGACCAAAGTACTTTACTATAACTTTTACCTAAACAAAGTTAATTGGTTGAAAAATGATGGAGTTATGAAGAAACCTAGAAATATTGAAATGTACCTTAGTATGTCATCGTTTGATGGTTGAACTATTCTCGTGTAAAATGAAGGTAAAATTGAAGCAATAAATAAAAAGGTAATAATTTGAATTTCCATGATTTACATTCTTTATAACACGAAAGTCACTCAGATAAAACTTCCGTCAAAGTTTCTGCCAGTGTAATGTGTAAATTGGTGCCTATGCGAGATTACTTACAAAATCAGGGAACCAACATCTTTTTAGCTGGCGGGTCTGCTGCGGGATTTTCCAGATTTACCTATTTATCTATTTAAAATTCTATTTCGACCTGATTTTTTCCCCTGGCTATCCAGGCTCTGCAGAAAGACTGTACTGCCGCAGTTAATATGATTTTGGGTAGGTATTTGTGCCTATGTGAGATTAATTAAAAAATCATGAAACCAACATTTCTTTTAGTCTGGTGGTCTGTAGCAGGATTTAACAGATTTAACCAGATTTAATTATATTTCAACTTGATTGTTTCCTGGCTATCTAGCTAGGTCTGCAGAAAGACTGCGTTGCTGCAGTAAATATGGTTTTGGCGGTAGGGGAATGAAAAAAAGTTACAGGATTTGCAAAAAGTGACCTGATCTGTTAATTTTAACATTTTGTTTCAGGTCGCAGTGAAGTATGGTAAAGATCCACGTATCTTTAGTATCTTGTGTAAAGAGTTCGTTGGTAACAGCGAAGGTCACGTGACCGCAGCGCTGACCGTCGATATTGAGTGGGAAATGGTAAGTATTTTTTCTTCCTCTCAGGACTAAAGAAATATTCCTCCTAAGACAAAAAAATTCTAGTGTAACATCACATAATTCATTTCCAATAAAGATAAATGCTTACACCTGTAGTAATATGGACTCCAAAAAGAAACTTGAAAAATGGTGAATCTAGTGGACAAAGTTTGCTAACTCACAAAAATTCTATTTTTGGTCGCTCCTCCTCAAAGTTGTAACTACTACTTTTCATTTTCATTTCATTTCAGGACAAGAGTGGTCGTCACATGATGAAAGAGATACCTGGCAGTGAACGCAGATTCGAAGCTGATATTGTTCTACTCGCGCTGGGATTTTTAGGCTCCGAAAAGAGTCTTACAAAATTGTTAGGTGTTAGCCATAACATGAGATCGAACATTGAAACCGAACAAGGCTCCTTCCAAACAAGTGTTCCTAGAGTATATGCAGCTGGAGGTGAGTTAATCGATTTTTAATAAAAAGCGCCCTCTTTTCTTCTTCTTCTTTTCATCTTTTATTTGGGGAGAGGAGGTGAGATGATTCCGCCGTGGAAGAAATTATAGTAAACACGAAAAGGTTCCATGTTTTTAGAAGATTTGATCTATTTTTCATTTTTCATTTTTCACAAAGCCTCTTATATTAATCTTGTAGGGGAATTTCAATTTTGAGCAGCCTACCTACCATATAATCTATCTTTATGTTACGTAACTAACAAATTGGTTTCATCAGTAACGAAAGAAGACATTTGATTAATAACCCCCTCTCCCAGTAGAGGGTTTGATTTCTAAATCATCAAAACTAAAAAAGGGTTAAGATAAGCATTAAGTTAGTGAAAAAGATTATGTGTTTTGATGAATTGTTTTGATTTATTTATGCAAAAGTAAATTATTTGAACTCCTGATTTTTACGAAATGAGTAAAAAACCTACCTACCATACCTAACCACTCGTAACCAAAACCCAGACACCTACCTACTATATCAAGGATACGTAATAACTAAACACTTCATCGTACCCTTATTTGTTTTAAACGGTCCGTTCAGCGGATTGATATTTTCTTCAACACTTCTTTTATAACTTCTATAACATTAATTCTCTTATAGATTGTCATTACGGCCAATCCCTAATCGTGAGGGCCATCGCTGAAGGCAGACAAGCTGCTCGACAAATCGATCTAGACCTCATGGGATACACATCGTTAGCGGGGCCTGGGGGAGAGGTTGTTACGTCAACATTGGAAGTATGTCGTTAAAACACCATGAGCAGTTTCGTTTCCGGTAAGCTGGGAAATTTCATTAACTCGTTGATTGCCTGTCGGCCGTGGTTGATTTAAATTGACGTATATGCGATGTGACGTCATATGTTTACACGTTTCCAGCTGCGACCGAGTAAAAGACTAGTTACTATTAATGGGAATACATTAGTAACAAAATACCCGTTAAGAAGAAATATTTCGGTTTAAAAAAAATCGAATTCACGATTTCCATAGACTGATCGAAAATCGCAGCTGAGATTGATACTGTAAATCAAATGTAAAACTACGGTACACCGTTGCCAATCCTGATACGAGTTACGAGTTACTAATATACTCGTAAATGACAAAAACAATAGTCATCTTGATTAGGTAAACCAAGTAGTTAAAATAACTTTTGACTAATTTGATAGTTTGGTAACATGTTCCTGTCAGATAAGTCAAATTTACTTATTATAGTAAGACTAATAATGGAGGGATTTTGATTAAATTAGGTTGGACAGCTTATGGGGCCTAAAATTGGTTGACAATGTGAACCAATGGGCATGATTTAGTCCTTTTTATTTAATTGATTTTTATGTTCTAGTTGTTTTTAAAGTAGAGATTATTATTTGTAATAAATTTTTAAAAAAATATTTGTTGGAATCAAATGGTCATAAGCTCAAATCCACTACCGTCAATATTTACCTATAACGTTCTTTATTTCATAAGAAAATCATTTTTTGAGTTCAGCAAAGCTTCAAATAATTTTAGCCTGAAAGCTGCTTAGCAAGCATTTGCTTAGGATCGACTTTAACCCACAAATTATCTTTGAACGCCCTCCGAATCTAAACTCGTGGTTTGTGTAGAGATTGATCAGCTCTTCTTAATTATTTGTACGTAGATTTTGATTTATTGTGAATTAAATATTTGTAAAAAGATTTCTTTTAAATACTTTAGGTTTATGTTAATGTACAGTTGTTAAATGCATGTAAATACATATTTGAAGAAATGCAGTTGTCTAGTCTATCATCTCAAAACTTTCGTCTTTTTTAATAGCGAATCGAATTGATTAGTTGAATCATTGACGCGTTGGCTCAGTAGTTAAATCAATGTAATCGTAATTTTTGTGCGGTCTTGAGTCGATTTCTCTGTATAAAATTATCTTTGATATAGTACTGAGTTATAACGTAAAGCCACAGCAGTTCCCTTTGGCAATGCGTTAAAATTGATAATGGATTCCACTAGATTACCTATCCCAATAGCCCTGTTTGTTATGGAGTGAATTATATCTATTCGTTTGTGCGATTAAAAAACGTTCCATTACCATGCAACCATTGTGTCAATCATTTCACACTCGTAATAATGATCCTTTCAAGAATTTTGAACCGCTATAATGAGAGAATATATTCCCTGAGAAATTTCAGACCCCTTAAAAAAATGCTCTAAAAGGGTATCCTGCCGGAAAATGTCCACCCCCTAAGAATTTTTACTGGTGATCTCACGTTCATTTCACTATGTATGCTTAAAACACCACTTTGTTTGATCCCAGTTCGAATTCCAACAGCAGCCTCTCTGTTAACATTCTTCTTGCATGATACCACCATGCCCAGTATTACAGTCTGCAGGACTAACAGTTTCGGGATTAACACGATAACTAGTCAGCTTAATCACTTTTGTTTTTGTTTTTTGGAGGAGGGGGAGAAGAGGCTTTAAGAACACCTCATTATATGCGCCATACTATCATTTTAACACATTTTTTACAATATAAAAGTAACATTAAAAGGATTTATTACAAAATAGCACTGTATAAAAGAAAAGAAAAGATATAATTTAAAACGAAGATAGTGACCCATAGTATCATTCCGATTTTTCATCCATTTACAGAAAACGCCATGATAATGTATACCTGCTTTCCATCTATTCTGTGACAGTCAGTGTCCGGCAATTCTTTTTTTCTTCTTGCAAGCGCAGAATTTTCTTCTTACCAAAACGAATTTGATCTGGGTCAAATTTTTCCTAAAAAAACGTCAACAAATGAACAAATATTAATAATCGAATCGTTTCACTTTAATTTCTTAATAAGAATCTTATGGACTAAGATCTTCTTGGTTTTTGATTTGATTTTTATATCGATGGGCTCGACCAGTATCTTTTTGCAAGCGCGCGCTGCCACGCTGCCAGAAGTTGCTGAGCCCTGGTGACAGTATTGAGCACATGCAAGTTGAGATTGCACTAATGAAGTTTCAAAAAGAGAAGAACCATGTATATTATTTAACCCTGTTTATAACCGACGTCTCATTTCATTACATCTCACTCCACTACTAAGCGTACTTATAGAAGAAGGTTTATTTCCTTTAAAACAGCGTCAAGGCGTTAAGCACAAAAATGTTTTATTGAGAAAATGGGTAACGTGGATATTGTTTTCATACAATCTACTCCTTTTCATTCATCTTTCACGAAAATCATTTAAGACCATTGATCGGGTATTTTGATATAATATCATGATTACATTGACTGTTTCTTTTGGAATTCCATAGGCTAATAAAAACACAACACAACACAACACAACATGGATAAAAAGATAACAGAAAGTCGTGTATGTTAAGAAACTTATGAGAATACCCGAAAAAACATGCACCGCATATTGACGCGATAATTTCTAAAGTATGAACTAATGAAAGCTAAATTTTTTATAAAGGATAAAAACGTAACAGACAAAATGAGATAATATACTAACACAAGGTACTAAAATGTAAAATATTCATCCTGCTTTTGATTTTTAATTGAATTAGGGTTAGCCAATGAAGGTATAATTCATTCAAAAAATCAAATATTACAAGAAATGGTTAAATTTATCACATACGAGGCTATGAAATACATGCCATGAAAACTCATGTTTTGAATTTTAAATTGAAATACATGGTTTCTTTATCCATTTTAGTAGTTTTAACTAAAAAGGAATGATGCAAAACATAATTCGTAATTAGAGTGATTATTTTGATTACATTTCATGACAATCAGGTTATGAAATTTCCCCTTTTTACTCGCTTGCTTTTAACACCAATTTTTATTAGGTTTTTATCCATTTTATGTAAAGTTACGACTTTCTATTACACAAAGCAAAGTACCTTTAAAAGTAAAATTTCCTGCGAACTTAGAAATTTGATCAAATATTTCCTTTCGAACCTGATGGTACGATTATACAAAAGACTACGGTCATTTTTGTCATGAAACAGTAGTCTGAAATGAGCTCTTTTATTGATTTTCACAAATCAACTTATTACAACTTTTCTGTTTAGCGTGAAATACTGAACGCGCTATGCACAAATTGAATTTTATATTTCATTTCGTCCTCGAAAAATTTCTTTTAGACATTTGGATCAAAAAGTTAAGCAAATGTCCACCCGATGCCCTTAAGATGTCCACCAACTGTCCACGATTGTCCTCCTTGTTTCCATCTTCTAATGATAAATATTAAACCTGGTTGTCCGCCCTTTTCCATAGCTGTTCGCCAATTGTCCGCAACCAACAAGACTGGGAAGGGAGAGAATTATAAGACTTATCTTAGGTTGGTAGGCAAAGGCACGCAAAGTTGAAAAGCCCTTCTTTTTCATTTGCCTGCTTTTGCATGGAAATTTTAGTTTTACTTTTTGAAAATTGGCCAAAACAGGCAACAGAAAAAGAAGCCTTCTTTTTTCTTTTTTCCTGATTTTGCATGAAATCAAACTTTTTTGGAATTATGCCAAAGTAAGCAAAGTAAAAAGCTTTCCTTTCCTTTTTTCCTGCTTTTGCATGGATATTTAGGTATTAACCTAGGCAAAAGAAAAAGAAACCTTATTTACTATTATATTGGGAATCATATTTCAATGTAAAAACGTGCTTCCTGTTTTACATCTTGTTAGTGGCGGACAATTGGTGGACAGGTGTGGACAGGTGTGGGCAATTCTGATGTCAAAGGCATTTTGTTGATGTAATACCTGGGGTGGGTATGTACAACGGTAAATCTTTTGGAAATGATTTACCCCTCGCTTCTAAATAAGGATACAATGAGAGAAATATCTTTCATTTCCAAAATAAAACTACAAGGCATCATTGTATCATTGTGGACACGGACTTCTAGAATACACGGACGGGAAACTCCCAAACCACGGTGAAAAATGTGAAGATCGATTTAGTAAAATTTCAATAACTTTCGCAAAAATTGATGAATTTGTCTGATTTTTTTTTTAAAAGTTAGATAAATCTATTGGCTATTGTAGGAAATAGATTTCTTTTCAAAATAAACACTATGCGGGGGGTAAGATTAGCAACTCCCCAAAAGACCCCCGATCTTCACATTTAGAGTTTTTGTACATATTCGATTGGAAAAATATGTTTGGACAAACAAAGTAACAAATTTAAGTTGTTATCAATATGGATGAAGTAGTGGGATTGTAATTGGACCATAATGACCAAAATTTATAATGATTTTAGCCCATTTTGGGGCAAAATGGGGGTCAAAATCAATGAATAGGGGATATTGCATGATATTTTCATAATTAGAGACTCGATATGGTAGTCAATCACCCTGGCCAATGTTTATTTATCATTGTTTGAACTCGCCATATACTTAAACGTAAAATTAGGGACATAAAAATGGGGAAAATGGGGTAATTGGGTCAAATCGGGGGGTCAAATATGCCTTTTTATGGCATTTTCATGAAAAAAGTTGAAAAAAAATCAAAATATTTATGCCTCTCGGTTAAAATACCTTTTAACATCTACCTTCAACTCTTCATGTTTGTTTTCGAACAAAATTGAGGGTCATTATGATCATTAAGATCCAATTAAGGCAAGAATCCGGGGGTCAATAAGTCATTTTTCACCATATTTGAGAAATACAGTGCAATAAAAATTCTAAATTAGACTAAATGTGAAAGATAATGCCAGGATAGGACTCAAGCATCCCTTAGCTATACATAGA
>JAUKPT010000040.1:0-31898 GCA_032273505.1 Nanomia bijuga | reverse complement strand
CAATACTAAAAATTAACTAACAAAAAAAAACCCTCAAAAAACGCCCTACAATTATTGTATTTTACCTAACAGTAAATTCTGTATAAATCAGCGGAAAATATCTATATTATACATGGCGTTTTTTACTAATAGGCATAGACATCGTGCAGGTCTTTTCATGGAAAGTACTTTCCGAATATTTAGTGGTTCTGAATTATTTAGGACACATTATTATTAGATGCTAGATCATAATAAATCAATCGAGAAAAAAATTGGTCAATTATTTATGGAAATATGAAGTACGGTTTCACTTTAAGTGAGAAAAATAGTGCAAAGAAATAGTTTTTTTCAAAAATGCTTTTTGCAGTGCAAAGATTGTATTAAGAACTATGTCTGTGCTATTTTCTATCAAAAACGAAGGCCGCGATCAGAAGATGGAGGCAAAAGTAGGTCAAAGCAAGATCAAACTGAAAAAAAACCCGACCCCACATCTTTGGCTCTATTAGTAAAGAATGTCATGATATTATACTTACTTTGCACATTAATTAACACATTTTGCCCATAGGTGATGTCAGTTCTTGGGCGGCACAAGAACGTCATCAAATGTCACGCGATCGTCCGCACGTTCGACCTCATTATACAGATACTCGACTACGTACCAGGACCCAGTCTCCACGAGGGGATCGTCCAATGGCCGGGCTTCAACGAGAACAACGCCATGACGGTGACAAGTCAGATTCTCAACGCGTTACAGCATTGCCATAAAAAGAATATCGTCCACAGGGTGAGATTCATTAGTTTTCTGTCTATACTTCTACCTTAAGGAAAGAGATATTTGCGAGAAGATATTTTCGTGGAATTTGCTTTTCCCCTTTTTTTTATTTCCTGCCGATATAGCTTTTGTGATTCTTCACCCTGGCCATCATATGTTACGCATTGAACACATCGAGTCTCGGCGTAGGCTTAGTGGTTTCAATTTCGTCTAGTGGCTAATCCTACTAGGTTTTAATTATGTACACATCATATGCCTCGACGAGGAATCAGATCGCGGTCATAACGGTGATAACATGACGTATTAAGCACTAGACTATGCGCCCACCTTGTTCTATCTTATTCTACCTTGTTTTAACCTCAATTTATCCTCCTCTCTTATAGGATATCCACCCGCAAAATATTCTATGGGTAACTGTACCAACGGCAGATGATCCAAATGTCACCCCGATGTTGAAATTGATCGACTTCAATTTAGCAATTCGAATATCAGGTAAATGTACTACTTCAACCCTACTATAACTGGGGGGGCACCGGGAGATGAACAGCCTGCGGGCTTTTTTTGCAATTACCGCGGTGTATCTGCTTATTAGATGGTGTTGTGATTTCGTTTTTTGATTCTCTATCATGTCATTTTTCTTGATGTAAAAGAAGATATGTGGGACAACCGATCAAATCAGTTAATTGATCTGGTACGTGCCAAGATATTTAGACCATATACCAATCACAGAATATGCTGTACCAAATACAAAACCAATATAAAAATATATTTATATATAAATATATAAGAGTGGGATTAGGCCATGCCTTAAAGATAAAGATATTGTGCCTCAAATTTATGTTAAATTAAAATTCCAATAGTACTGATAAATGTGTAGAAAAATAAAAAGAAAAGGGTTTCCAATGTCTAAAATGCAACAATATACAGTTGAATTAACCAGTAATGATATATATTATTGTTGACAGACACGTGCTCAATTGATTTACAGATATGATCTATAATTACATGTTTTACATTTGTCTTTCATTGAGTAAGGTGAAACGGTTAACCTTGATCTGACTGGTCTAATATTCAGAATATATGTTGAAATAGGTATTACCTAGCCGATAAGTATTCAAGGTAATAAATCATGATAAGTTTTTTTAATTATACCCTGTTTTTGTTATCATTATTTTCACATTGACTTCTTCAATATCAAATCATATGATACAACTAATAAAACCTGTATCAGCAGTGGCGACTCTAGAAATAATTTCTTGGTGGGGGGCGGGGGGCAGGTAGGGGCAAGGAATATACCTTTCAAATGAGAGAGAATTAAATTTGTACAATTTTAAAAGGAAAAATTTCAAGTACGCAGCTAGCTTTCATGTTGTATGTGTGTGGGGGGGAGGGTGACTAAGAAAATTTAATACGAGGGATGCGCCACTGGTTGGCGCCGACGTTCAAGAAAATTTAGAAAATCGGCCACTCTAGATTGGCTATATAAAGCCGCTTGAAAATTATTTGAAGGGGGATATTATTCGTATAACAATGGGGAAATTCTACTCGTTAAAAACATCAACTGTTGCAATGCTGTCGAATGTGCTGTGGAGAAAGCCCTTTATTAGTATAATGAAATCATTTTAAAAGATGGAAAAGAAAAACAAATCTATTTTTTCTATAATATGAAGAAAATTCAGGAAGAAAGAATTCTCGGGGGGCAAAGCAGGGGCAAGGTAAAATCGAGGGGGGGCAACCACCCTCTCGTGCTTCCCCGTAGAATCGCCACTGTGCATCAGCTGCCCGGTGGCAATCTGCAAACCGGCCTGATAGGTAGGGAATTTAGGAATTATCCACCGGATAGAAAAAGAATCAAAAATTATCACCGGTGAAAACTACCGGGCAGGTTACAAAATCAGAACAGCGGGTCTATCGGGCAAGTTCCACCGGTTAACTGATACAGGGTCTAATAGACTCCTAGTGACCAAGTGCACTTATCACTTATTCTCCACCAGGGCAAGATAATATATAGTTGCAAGAACTACTAAAGATAGGTGGAAGAAAAAAGAAATTTTGGCCAAAGTATCGGTTTCTCTGAAGTAAAAATAAATGGAAATCGTTTTGATATAACCCCTAGACAATATCATTCTTTAAAACCGCATTCTCTTTTTTACGATTTGATTGGTTGAAATTCACACCATGATGAATCTGATTGTTTTCTTCAGGAATTGTCGCCAAATTACGGCTATTTTAGCCGTTTTATTGGCTAAACATCGGGAAGCTTAATGGATCAATATTATTGTTCACAATTTGATGTTAAAAAATAACAAAAAACATTTCTACGTAAACCAACTAGTACTAGATGATGTAATTTCTAACCAATCAAATCTTGATTGGTTAGAAATGAAATCATCAGAAAGCTGACTTGCTCAATAAAAAATGTCACAGTTTGATGCTTTGTCAAAATAAAAAATGAAGAAAATATTTCTACGTAAGCCAACCAGTATCTTGATGATGTAATTTCCAACAAATCAAAACATTGGATTAGCCATCGTTTAGCGAAAATGCATTATAACGATGTGTTTTCTTCTTTTAGACAACTACGTTCATGCGAAACCAGAAGGCGACACCACCTACATGGCACCTGAATGCTTGAGTGAACCTTGCCGTGTGGGGTTTTGTTCAGATATATGGAGTGTCGGAGTGATGCTGTATACGATATTGGTATGGAGCTTATCAATTCCTCTTTTTTTTAATATCTTAAAGAAACGGTTAGCCCAGGGGCGGATCTAGGGGGTAGATCTTGACTTATATTTTTATTTATTTTTTAATAATTTTCATCCATTTACATGACATTCCCGATAGAGGCAGTATATATTAAGCTCTACTAACGGGAACGGATCAACATTTACGACACATATACAACATTCAACATTCAACAGAATCCCATTGCCGAATTTAACGCACCACAAGGGAACACTTGGAGGTGGACATTATTTCAGTGATTTAGTAGATTAAATTATGGGGATCCAGGAGGGATCGAGCCCGGGTTGCTCCATTGCGAAACCTGAAACCTAACCACTGAGCCAATGCGCCTTATTTGATATTTCCATTGAAAATTCACCCATTAAAATCGTTGATAGATTATCATCGCTAAGATTCTCGCTAAGATTGCGCCCCTTTTCAGAAAAATTCTTTGGTCCGTCCCTGGGTTAGCGAAAGGGTCTAAGTTTGTTTATGGTTTTCACTTATGATAACATGTCAGTCTTTTAGAGAATTCAATCTTTGTCAGCTATCAACTGACTATTCAATGTCCCTTACATGCGATGGATCTACCCGGTTTATTTTTTATACAGGTACCGTTTACCTTATAACACAAATTGTTGAAGATTTGATTACTGGAAGGGGGCAGTTCGTTGAGAAAAATTATATTGTGAGGCGGACAATTCCCTCCCCCATCCCCTCAGCTACGTGCCTGTTCTGTATCAATTTATTTGATTCATCTTTCAGGCTGGCTACCCCCCTTTCTTAGACTACAACTACAAACATCTTCTGCAGAATATCATCGAAGTGAATTATGCTCTTCCAGAAGCACTCTGGAGTCACGTGTCACCATTAGGAATCGATTTTGTGAAGACAATGGTAAGTGAAATAGACCTTTTCCGAGTTAAATTCGCCATATTGCTCGTGGGGGCAAATATATAAGATGGACGCATTTTATGGGGGAATATATAGGGAAAATAGTGTTCTTGAAATAACAATTAGATGCATTTTATTGAATAATATTACAATTACTAAAAAGATTATATCCAATGACAAAGCGTCTAGTGATTTGAATAGATTCATTACAAAGTAATCAAATATTCATAACATTGTTTAACTGTTTAAAATAGACAAAAACCACGCATAAAAAGCCGTTCAAAACATCACATTTTTTTAATTATTGAATTCTACAATAGAAAACATGTCTTTTTAACATAAAACGGGTCTATTTGTTTCGTTTTCTAAGCGTAAATGATTCATTATTCACTAAATATATTTTTTTGTTATTCAATTATCCATTCAAAACATTTATACTTATTTTAAAAGAATCAGCATGCATGACAACAGTGCCCGGGTACGGGTTATTCATAGACATCTAGATGTCTATGGGTTATTTTATCAGCGCAAATTAGAACAACCACCGCGCTATATTCATTCACGAAATCTTTTTCTCTAGTTGATAAAAGATGAGAAAGTACGTTGGTCGGCAAAAGAACTTCTCGCACATGATTGGCTGTCTAGTTGCTGTGACGACGATGAATGCGAATGTGAAATATGGCCGGCCAAACGTAGATTGAGTTCGTACCTGGAGAACCGTGAACAGCTTCGATTAAGGTAAACAAAAAATTACTTTGAGTTCTTTTATAGACAGTGGAGTCGCGAAGAAATGAAAAGTTGTACTAACAAGCCGATAATCATTTGTTATCGTAAAAAAGATGCTTATTATTCCATTATGTGTGAGCCGACCCAAGAGACCAATGCCAGAGAAAAATATTCGACAAAGATAGCTAAAAATCCAACAATTTTAGTCAAAAATCCGACAGCTTGATAAAAATCCGTCAGCTTGATAAAAAGTGTGGTGAAATACTCCCCCCCCCCGCCAACACACACACAACCCCCCGTATTGAGACGCCACTGAATAAATTATTTGATTTATTTTATAGATGTGAATATCGACTCAAACAAACTATCTTTCTGCCCTAAGTGACTAATTTTTTTATTTTTATTAACTGAGTAGAAATAAGTACTGTCTAAATTTTGGGATCAAATATGAAAATTCATATTAAACATTTTAACATATCAACCGTTTATTATACTTCTCTCAGTTAAAGCCTGTTTACAGTGGAGGATCATCTAACCCAATTTCTGAGTATTTTCACCAGTAATACTCAACCTAAGTAGTGAGAACATTTAAAAATTAAAACACTGGAAACGCATGAAAGCACGCACATACTTTGGGACTTATTTCACAAAGTGTTTGCCGCCATCTTGATCCCAGTTCAACAATCAATTATTGTCTTTAGTATTCAAAACCTACCAGAATGTTTGTATGATTGCAACGAATATATAATTTTTTAGTGAACCAATCAAATTCTAGACAATGTATCTTTGGACCAATCAAACGCCAAATTTTACCATAATCCCTTACGAGTCTCATTCCTTTCCTTTTCTTTCTTAGAAGCAGCAGCAGCAGCCGTGAATTCAATCTACAGTCACAAGAACGCAAAGCATTCATCCCCGATGAAGACATGTTTACGTTTCCATGATAACCAATACAAACATAATCGGTATGGAAACTTGGCTACTACGCAGTAAATCCTACCTTTAAAAATCACATGGTCGTCAAAATAACGAACTTTAGAACAGAAAACGATGACTCCCAATTCAATGAAGACTCGGAGATGGAACCATGTCACAAAATGAAATCTACAATACAAGTACGCCATTCCTTGCAAATGGGCTAAGCGCAAGGCAACGTTGTTTGTAAAAAGCCGCAATGCTTTGATCTTGATGGTGTACTGAAGTACAATTTTACACTATCTAGAAAGGTTCTACACCTGGGTAGATCTTGTCTCGAATAGTTTATGATCAACGAATGCAAGAGAAACCAGTTATTTTGGCAAAATTTAAATTTTAAAAAATTTCTCTTTAGTATTAGCAGGTAAAAGGTTACACGCTTAGTGATTTATCGGCGTAAAAAATACGGTACAGTCAATCGACTTTTATCTGCGCCTGGAACAAGAAATACAGGGTGAAATGAAGTGGAAGAGTATACAAATTACTCTAGAAAAGCTTTGTATAGAGAACAATGAAAACAAGAATAATAAACTCTATGATAATTTCTGTATATTTTTGTATATTTTATATATATATATATATATATGTATATGATGATATTATGTATCTAGGATTTAGATTGCTAGATGCGAATGTATTATAAAAAAATATAGCCGATCGGATTATCGGTCAAAACATGAGATGCTCAATAAAATTGCGATTTTCATCGAAATTCATTATTCATTACAAAAATATCCTAAAATCGGTGAAAAAATTACCAGAATATCGGAATATCCAATATCGGTAAAAAATACTGAAAATATTGAATATCGGGGTTATCAAAAATATCGGAATATCTGTAAACAAAAACAAAAAAATGTCAGAATATATCTCCCCTCCCCACAATATCCGTAAAAATATTACAACTTAATTGTAGCAATAAGCTGTTCCAGAAAGCTTTTTTGAGGAAAAGAAAATGAAAAGTTTGAGGAAAGATTTGTATTACAGAAGAAGAATTCACTGCTCGCTTGATAACAACCCGAAACGGAATCATAATGGACCGGGTTTTAACATGGTTGCAGCTATATAGTACAAAAAATGGGACATAAAACATTACATTTCTACCGCCATTGCTACTGCCTCGGCCAAAAAAAAAACCAGCGAGGAAATCCTCGGAAACAAAATGCATCACCGAGGACTTCCCTGGCCAGTTACACAAACCCCGGTCATAATTATTTTATAAAACCAATTTTCAGCAAAATATTACTGTCCCTGCAAAAATATAAACAATGAAGTTTATCCTGGTGAATTTTTTAAGTAAAAACCTAAGTTAAATTAGTCTTCCCCGGTCAGAATTATTTGACAATCCTCGACCTCGGCAAAAGTTGCAGCGATAAGTCTTTTCCCCGGCAGAAATAAAAGTGACCACAGAGGCACTTGGTTGGAATGTGAAAATCATTGGTTTCCAAGAGGATATTTCAAGAATTGCACGACATTTGTTAAAATTCAGGACAATTCAGGACAATGTAGGACTGCGTCTACCATGTTTTTACTGCGTCTGCCACGTCAACCTAGCAGGTATTCCATGTATCTATTCCATGTATCTATTTTGCATATATTGCATAAAGTTAAGTTTTGAGGTTTAAGGTTTACACTGATTGAACAGTCTTGCAAAGCCGTTATCGGGCTAATCGAGGCCATTTCTTATGTCCCATCTAGTGTTATCTGACTACCCTCTTTCTTTCACATGGCATGGGTCGACCCTTTTGAGTTGAGATTTAACTTTTGATCAATTCACATACTGTCACATCGTTTGATGTTATTTCCTCTCGGTCACGGTACCTCAGCATCGTTGCATTCATACCGCTATGCCGGGATTTTGACACGAGAGAAATTAATGGCACGAGCGGGAATGGAACCCGGATCGCACCAACAAAAGGTAAAGTTGATCTCACTACAGCGCAGGGTAATAATAGTAATTTTGCACAAGAAAATAGCACCAAAACAAGTGTCCGCTTTAGATAGCTCTAACTACATGATTAGTTTGTAACACAACGCTATTTCCATATGATGTTAAGGAAAGAGAAAAGTAAAGTTTTGATTATAAATAATGTATTTAAAATTCAAAAAAAGAAGAATCCAGGGTATACGGAATAAATATGAATAAACTATTGTTGCTCATTAGTAGCAACAACGTCTGCAGCGGCCATTTCAATTTCCTTCAGGGAAGATCTGCTACGTGTCTTTTTAATATCAGCACTGGATGTGGATTCCTTCATGGAGGATCCGCTACATGTCTTTTTAATATCAGCACTGGATGTGGATTCCTTCAAAGACGATCCGTTACGTTCCTTTTTGATATCAGGACTAGGTGTGGATTTCTTTAGAGACGATCCGCTGTGTGACTTTTTGATATCAGAACTGGGTGATGATTCCTTTAAAGACGATCCGCTGCGTGACTTTTTGATGTCAGCGTTGGATGTCGATTTCTTCAGAGAGGATCCGCTGTGTGACTTTTTGATGTCAGCGCTGGATGTCGATTCCTTCAGGGAGGATCCGCTGTGTGACTTTTTGATATCAGCGCTGGATGTGGATTCCTTCATGGAGGATCCGCTGTGTGACTTTTTGATATCAGCGCTGGATGTGGATTCCTTCATGGAGGATCCACTACATGTCTTTTTAATATCAGCACTGGATGAGGAGTCCTTCAGGGAGGATCCACTACGTTCCTTTTTGATATTACCACTGGATGGGGAGTCCTTCAGGGAGGATCCGCTACGTACCTTTTTGATATTAGCACTGGATGAGGAGTCCTTCAGGGAGGATCCGCTACGTTCCTTTTTGATATTAGCACTGGATTTGGGTTCCTTCAGAGAGAATCCGCTACTTTCTTTTTTGATATTACCACTGGATGAGGAGTCCTTCAGGGAGGATCCACTACGTTCCTTTTTGATATTACCACTGGATGAGGAGTCCTTCAGGGAGGATCCGCTGCGTGACTTTTTGATATTTTCACTGGATGTGGATTCCTTCAGGGAGAATCCGCTACGTTCCTTTTTGATATTACCAATGGATGAGGAGTCCTTCAGGGAGGACCCGCTACGTTCCATTTTAACCTCGGCTATTGGTAATGCTGCTACCTCTGAGGTTGTTGATTCTACTATCTTGGCGCATGTTGAATCTACTATCTCGGCGGTTGTTGATTCTACTACCTCGGAGGCAGTTGATTCTTTAACCTCAGCTGTTGTTAATGCTGCTACCTCCGCAGTTGTTGATTCTACTATATTGGCGCTTGTTGGATCTACTATCTCGTCGGTTGTTGATTCTACTATATCGGCAGCAGTTGATTCTTTTACCTCGGCTGTTGGTAATGCTGCTACCTCTGTGGTTGTTGATTCTACCATCTTGGTGCTTGTTGAATCAACTATGTCGGCGGTTGTTGATTCTGCTACCTCGCCAGTAGTTGATTCCTTTACTTCGGCCAATGGTAATGATGTTACCTCGGCAGTTTGAGATTTCACTACCTCGGTGGTTGTCGATTCTACTATCTTGGCGCCTGTTGAATCTACTATCTCGGCGGTTGTTGATTCTATTATCTCTGCGGCAGTTGATTCTTTAACCTCATCTGTTGGTAATGCTGCTACCTCTGTGGTTGTTGATTCTACTATCTTGGCGCTTGTTGAATCTACTATCTCGGCAGTTGTTGTTTCTACTATCTCGGCGGCAGTTGATTCCTTTACCGCGGCCGCTGATAATGATGTTACCTCGGCAGTTGGCGATTTTGCTACCTCGGCGGTTGTTGATTCTACTGTCTCGCTGGCAGTTGATTCCTTTACCCCGGCCGCTGGTAATGATGCTACCTCGGCAGTTGGCGATTTTGCTACCTTGGCGGTTGTTGATTCTACTATCTCGACGGTTGTTGATTCTTTAACTTCGGCGTACAGGGACGACCCACTACGTGTCTTTTTGATATCAGAACTGGATGTGGATTCCTTCAGAGACGATCCACTGCGTGTCTTTTTTATATTAGCACTAGATGAGGATTCCTTCAGGGAGGATCCGCTGCGTGACTTTTTGATATCAGCGCTTGATGTGGATTCCTTCAGGGAGGATCCGCTGCGTGACTTTTTGATATCAGCGCTGGATGTAGATTCCTTCAGGGAGGATCCGCTGCGTGACTTTTTGATATTAGAACTGGATGTGGATTCCTTCAGAGAGGATCCGCTGCGTGACTTTTTGATATCAGCGCTGGATGTGGAATCCTTCAGAGACGATCCGTTACGTTCCTTTTTGATATCAGAACTAGGTGTGGATTTCTTTAGAGACGATCCGCTGTGTGACTTTTTGATTTTAGAACTGGGTGAGGATTCCTTTAAAGACGATCCGCTGCGTGACTTTTTGATGTCAGCGCTGGATGTCGATTTCTTCAGAGAGGATCCACTGCGTGACTTTTTGATATCAGCGCTGGATGTGAATTCCTTCAGGGAGGATCCGCTGCGTGACTTTTTGATATCAGCACTAGATGAGGATTCCTTCAGGGACGATCCGTTACGTTCCTTTTTGATATCAGAACTAGGTGTGGATTTCTTTAAATACGATCCGCTGTGTGACTTTTTGATATCAGAACTGGTTGAGGATTCCTTTAAAGACGATCCGCTGCGTGACTTTTTGATGTCAGAACTGGATGAGGATTCCTTCAGGAAAGATCCGCTACGAGACTTTTTAATATCAGCACTAGGTGTGGATTCCTTCAGGGAGGATCCACTGCGTGTCTTTTTAATATCAGCACTGGATGAGGAGTCCTTTAGGGAAGATCCGCTGTGTTTCTTCATGATATTAGCACTGGATGAGGAGTCCTTCAGGGACGATCCGTTACGTTCCTTTGTGATATCAGAACTGGTTGAAAATTCTTTTAGAGACGATCCGCTGCGTGACTTTTTGATATCAGAACTGAGTGAGGATTCCTTCAGGGAAGATCCACTACGTGTCTTTTTGATGTCAGAACTGGATGGGAATTTCTTCAAGGAAGATCGACTATGTGCCTTTATGACATTAGAAATAGATGGCGACTCCTTTTGAGACGATTCGCTACGCGCTACTATCTCGTTTGCTGGCGGTTCCACTTTGTCGGCAGATGGAGATTTTGCTACCTCGGCGGTTGTTGATTCTTTTACTTCGACTGTTGGTAATGCTGCTATCATTGCGTTTGTTGATTCTACTATCTTGGCGCTTGTTGAATCTTTTATCTCGGCGGTTGTTGATTCAACTATTTCGGCGGCAGTTGATTCCTTTACCTCGGTCGTTGGTAATGATGCTACTTCGGCAATTGGCGATTTTGCTACTTCGGCGGTTTTTGATTCTATCATCTCGGCGGAAGTTGATTCTTTTACCTCGACTGTTGGTAATGCTGCTACCTCAGCGGTTGTTGATTCTACTCTCTTGGCGCTTGTTGAATCTACTATATCGTTGGTTGTTGATTCTACTATTTTGGCGGCAGTTGATTCTTTTACCTTGGCCGCTGGTAATGCTGATACCTCGGCAGTTGGCGATTTTGCTACCTCGGCGGTTGTTGATTCTACTACCTCGGCAGATGCTGATTCTCTTACCTCGGCCGGTGGTAATGTTGCTACCTCGGCGGTTGTTGATTCTGCTATCTCGGCGGAAGTTGATGCTTTTGCCTCGGCTGTTTCTAATGCTGCTACTTCGGCAGATGGCGATTTTGCTACCTCGGCGATTGTTGATTTTACTATCTTGGTGGATGCTGAATCTTTTACCTCGGCCGATGGTAATGCTGCTACCTCGACGGTTGTTGATTCTACTATCTCGGCGGTTGTTAAATCTACTATCTCGGCGTTTGTTGATTCTACTACCTCGGCAGAAGTTGATTCTTTTACCTCGGACGGTGGTAATCCTGATACTTCGGCGGTTGTTGATTCTACTATCTCGGCGGAAGTTGATTCTTTTACCTCGGCTGCTGGTAATGATGCTACCTCGGTGGTTGGCGATTTTGCTACCTCGGCGGTTGTTGATTTTATCATCTCGGCGGAATTTGATTCTTTTACCTCGGCTGTTGGTAATGCTGCTACCTCGGTGGTTGGCGATTTTACTCCCTCATCACTTTCTACTAGTGATTTTTTGGAATTTAATTTCGCCAATTTTATAGAAGTTTTCCGTTTGACATGTGACTGCGAAGATACCTTCTTCGCTTCGTTAGCAGTTCCTACTAACGAACTGTTAGTAGATAATCTAGGCAATTCTACCTTGCTTGTCCTTCCAACTAAAGAGTTACTTGAAACCTTCTTTTGAACTTGTGCTACATTTACTGACTCGCAAGACGCTTTTCGTACCTTCTTTGCTTGTTCTGTAGTTCCCATTAACGAACTATTAGCAGATAATCTAGGCAATTCTTCCTTGCTTGACCTTCCAACTAAAGAGTTACTTGAAACCTTCTTTCGAACTTGTGCTGCATTTACTGACTCGCAAGACGCTTTTCGTACCTTCTTTGCTTGTTCAGCAGTTCCCATTAACGAACTATTAGCAGATAATTTCGGCAATTCTACCTTGCTCGACCTTCCAACTAAAGAGTTACCTGAAACCTTATTTGGAACTTGTGCTGTATTAACTGACTCGCAAGACGCTTGACGTAAAGCTTTAATTACTACTTGAGACGATTTCTTTCGTATTAATTTTCGATCGGAGTTAGTCAAAGGACTAGCAACCGCAACACCGCTGTGACAACTTGCATGTCTATTCACTTGCTCTGGAATGCTTCGCCTTTTGATAATATTCATGAAATAATCGTACGCGAACCTCTCAAGAGTCACCGGTTGCTGTTGCAAGACAGCTCTCGAAAACATGGTTAAGATTTCCTGTAAACCATCAGGGATATGAACCTTAGACTTAACCATGATTAAATATTATTTGTACAATACTTCTTTCCAACCAAAATTCAGCGACTTAGAAGACTTCAGTTGATACTCCTTATCGAACGAAGAAAACAAATTTTATAAACTATTCATTGTTTGTTTGGAGAGGTTGTAACGTTATGGGCTATGACGTCAAATAGAAAAAGTCTCGCTGCGACGTCAGTGCCCGTCGGTAAAAAAAATTGTCGGTTTAAATATTTTGTCGGTAATCAAGCACTGTTGAAACAAAGAAAATCGCCTTTCGTTATTCCCTATTACGACCCGACTAAAATACCTCGATGGCTACTGCCTCGGACAAAATACAACCCAGCAAGGAAATTCTCGGAAGCAAAGAGCATCATCGAGGACTTCCCCGCCAGTTACACAAACCCCGGTCATAATTTCTTTACAAAACCAATTCCTCAGCAAATTATTACTGCCCGCAAAAATATGGTGAAATGTTTAAGTACGCTTAATGGCAATCTATTTTCCCATGGCGAAAATTAGTCGCTCGTTTTTTTCCCCGGCCAAAAGTATCTAACAACCTTCGAACTCATTAAAAGTTATAGCGTTAAGTCTTTTACCCGGCAGAAATAAAATTAATATATGAATAGTAAGCATTTTCCGTACTAATTTGAATTAATGCCCTCTTGTTTTCATTGTTAGATATTGTAAAGAGTCTTGTACACTTGTACACTGAATCATATATCCTCTTCTACGCCTATCAAGTGATGGTAGTTAGTGGATATCGAGTCTTCTGTTACGTTAAGGTCAGAAACTTTCGCGGCCAGAAACTTCCGCAGTTTTGCGGTATTCTGGCTACTCTGCAAAAGTTAATTCCGTAAAACTTTTCAAAATTATTGTCCAGCGAATTTTTCACTTTAATCGAAATTTTACTTTTTTCGTGTGAAGTTATATGTCTCCTTTGTCCCACTATATATGTTGTAGTTATACAGATTGATTGAAAATTGAGAAAAAAAACACAGCATTTTCTTTCTTCTCCCGCAAAAGTTTAATCCTGCTATTTTTCGGAAACCCTCTAACCACGAAAGTTAATTCTCACAAAATATCCGCGAAAGGATATTTCCGCATAATACAATAATTTTGCGGTCCTTTGTAAATTCGACTACTTTAATATCTTTCTTAAAAATTGGCAATCGGATGGCCCCATATGGGATTTGATGGCCCGATATGTCTGTATGTATCAACTACCCGTTGAAATTTACATGGTAGACATGACTTGTGTTGGGCGTACTAATTTTCGCGTGTATTTATTTTCGCGAATGGCCATTTTAAAAAATATTCACGTGTATTAAGGGTAAATGTTTCGACCAAAAAATCCTTATTTATTCAACTCATTATCAAAATAATCATAGTTAGTATATGTAATGGTTAGAAAACTTATTGTTTCATGTTATTGTGTCCCTTATATAATGACCCAATGCATTAAAATCTATTGATAAAAACGATAACCCGAAACAACGGGTAGTGGTATGTCATCTTTCATCACACTTCCAATCATATAAGTTAAGCATCGTCGTCATGAGATACGCTGATCGTAGAGGCGAGCGTTAATAAAAACGATGCAATAAAAATGCACTCAAAAATGCCGATGGGTCGACCCATGTCATGTTGACGAAACACTAGGTGGGACTTAAGCCATTGCCTCGATAAGTACGTAAAGAGCTTGTGCATGGCTGTTCCATCATAAGTGCAAACCATTTACCATTTATAAAAGCCAAAAAATAGTCATGATGTAGAAATTGATTCTAAAAACAAATATTGTTCATCATTTTTAAAACAAGACAATAAGTTTTATACGAGAGGTGTAAAGTAAACATTTAAGTTGGCAAGATCAAGTTACAAAATCTTTCATTAGAATGACAAATAAAAAAATATGTAGCAAAAAAAAAGTGACAATGAAAGGATGATTCGAAATGTGAAATTTCATTTAAGTGTAAATATTCTGCCAACACAACAGGAAAATAAGTTTCATTTAAAGTGGTAAATTGCTGTTGTTCACTCGCATTGACCAATATAAATTCCTATCCAAAACAATTTCAACACAAAGAAAACGGAGAACAAGGCTGAGACATAAAAGAAGAAAGGGAATGTCGCCAAATTTCGGCTATTTTAAGCGTTTGTTTGGGTAGAAATAATATCATCAAGAATCTGATTGGTTCAATCTAGAGTGTCAAAATTTGATGGTGTACTAAAATTAAAAATCATAAAAGCACTTCTACATGAACCAACAAGAATTGTGATGATGTAATCTTCAACCAATCAATCGACTATATTAGACAAAATTTGGCGATTATCCCAAAAGTTGATGAATAAATGATTGACCAAATACTCTACAGCTCACAACGTAATTTCAAAAATGATTTAATTTTAAATCTGATAAACATTTAAAGAACATTTAAAAGAATATGTAGAAGCTGAAGAGAACAAATAAAAGAAAGAAGCAGCTTTAGAAGTCTCCAAAACAATATTATGTGCAAAGTTCTATGATTTAAACCTTTACCTTAAGCCATTAATAAAGTTGGATATGGAAGCAGAACAATTTGAAACACAAAATATATAGTTGAATTCATCAAGGCTTAGTACAATCCACATACAAAAATAAAAAAAGACATTAACATGCATTTAAGAAAAAGAGAGAATAAAAGGCGAAAGGGGTAGATTTAAATGCCCCTAAAAACAATCAGGATACATCTTTAAATGAATTTTCATAATCATTAAAATAAACTTTTACCCTCGGCCATTACCCTGTTTCTCTACTCAAACAAAACTTTTCTCTCATAACGTTGACATTTTGACAAGCCAATCAACAGATAACTGTCACCACACACATTGATTTCCATCGTAATCCCATTCTTGAGACAATGTAATGAATTTCAAGCCTAATAAATTTCATCAAGATTATATCATAATTGCGACTTTCCAACTGTTCGAGCATTTCATTGTGGTTTCAACTCGTTACATGTGACATAATGTCATTGACGAAAAATTAACTCGTTACATCTCCCTCTATCTCATTGTAATGCGATCTCATACTAATTGTATCCAAGGCAAACAAACTCTCACGTGGAATGAAAATAAGCAACAGTAGAATTATAACTGTTAAGTGTTCACCATAAAAATGTAATAAAAAAACATGTAAAATGTCATAGATTTTTTAGCGAAGCTTTTCGTACATCCATTTGCCTGCAGAGTACGAATGAATGTACAAAAAGCTTCGTTAATAAATCTATTACATTTAACATGTTTTTTCTATTTAATTTCAACAGTATTTATAACTTTATTATTGGTAGTAAAACCAACTATCAGAAATGTTCAGAAGAAAAATGTTCCACTTCGTCTGATCTGACACTATTGGGAGATTTGATTCATATTAAAGGAATTTTGTAAAAAATGAGTAAAAAATTGAATTAAAATAGAAAATCTAGAGCATTATCTATAGTTAACCATCTCCTTGATGTGTTTACTAAAAATATGCTGAAATTAAAGCAGGATGAATTTGGTCAAAAATTTAAGCGTGTTCATCTTGAAACCAAAAAACACTATTCTTATAAAATAAAAAGCGTGCATGTGGTCAAAAATCATCGATAATGAAAACAATTATTCCAACAGCAATTCACCAGCAGTAAGAGCAGTAAGAGCTGAGAGCCCACATATCCATAAGAACACAATTATCAGAATGAGTTAAACACTGCATGCAATCTAGATAGAAAAATTGAATTATTCTTGACCATCAAAAAATTAGAATTCTGGAATTATCTGAATGAATCGCATAACGAACAGAAAAGAAATGATTTATTTCAGAAAAGAAATGTTTGAACCTAGAATAAGAATCCAAATAATCAAATAATCAATAACCGATCTCAAAACATATAGTTTCTCCCATCGAGATGGATATTTCCGATTGTCTTTTTTCTATCAAACAATCTCAACTATGAAAGACGTCAATCAATGATGATATTTATGCACTCAAACTGTTTTAACGATGAAAACTTCCTTAATCAAAGTCATTTTATCGTTACCTCACATTGAGTAATTAGAATTACCTAAAATCAAATATATTCTATATTATCTACGAAATATTAAAACAAGAATGAAGATAGAATAGCTAACGTGAGTATTTAAGCATAAGTCATGAAATAATGTCTAGTTAAAATCCGAATCGACAACGATCGAGTCATGATCTCAAAATACAATTATAATACACTAACTCTTAAAATAACGAAAACTTCCTTGATAAGTACACTTATCATCTCTTCTTATCGCATAATTAGCATAACTAAAAAGAACTAATAACATCGACATTTAATAGGCGTTTGAAAAAAATATATCATACACATTGCTAATTTCAAAACAATTAGCTGCTTATGCTGCTATTCACGTATACGTTCACAGTTATAAGTGAACGGTGTAGTCATTTATAAATACTCCTCGTAAAACAATACAGACTACGTCATTCAATATTATACGATAAACCTGTAAACAAAGAAAGTAATCATCAGTATACTAGCAATACGTTGAACGAATACGACCAGGTGAGTCAAAAAAAACCCGTAAGGCTTCGACAACAGATTACACCCTGATCTGATAGTCAATTTCCAAATAACTTTTTATTATTATGTAGCAGAAAGCCTAACTTAAATTCTGGTGTATGATTTTTTTAAATCCATTCATTATTCGCTGCGATAAGGAAATTATGGGTAAATTTGCCGTTTGATTGGTTGAGAAATACATCATTAAGAACTTCTAGATATCATGAGTTTTGGTTTTAACAAAACATCAAAGTGAGACATTTTAAAACCAACCAACAAGATTCTTGATATTGTAACTTTCAACCAATAAAACGATAAATTTATCAATAATTTGCAGACAATCCCTTTATCAATAAGGATAGAGAATTCCCTACTGCATTTTATGAATTTCATTTTGTAGGTATGATATACTATGAAACAGGAAAATCATCATTACAGTTTTTAATGAACAATTACTACTATAATATTGCACAGTGAAAGTCATCTTACACTGTTTTGATGTTTTGGGGTTCAATGAATACCATACCGTTCCAAAACAATGAAGACTATTATTAAAGATACCCATGGTTATATTTTTATTAAAAATACTTTTATAACTTCAATTGAATTGAACATTGGTGACAATCATGATGATCATTATAATATCTTTGCATAAGAGTTCTGGTACTTAGCATACCGTTAAGGGATCATCTCAAAACTTTGTCTAATCTAGACTATTGATTGGTTGAATATTACACCAACAAGTATCTGATTGGTTCACTTGAAAATGGCACAATATAGTATTTTGCTAAAACTCAAAATGATGAAAACATTTTTTAAGTGAACCAATCATGACCCGTTGAAATAAGACAAACTTTAATGTATTTATAATATTACTAATAAAGTTATTCATATTAGCAAAGAGATGAAGTAGGGATAAAATGGTGTATCGTGTACGTAAAGACACATAAGTGCAAATTAATTCTTTCAGTGCATTGAATTAAAAAGTAATTAAGATGTAGATGAGATCTGAGGTTTAATCAATCATATTTAATTGATGATGAATCTAGGCGAATGAATACATGCTTACATATAGACAAAAACATTGTGAGAAAGTTCATGAAATTCACATGGGTATTAGAAGTATACACATAAGAAGCGAGCAAAAATAAAGATTCTATTCATCAATTTTCCAAGTGAATTTATCAATTTAGTGCTGGCGGCATGAACCAACAAAAAAGATAATAACTAAACTATTGTCTACACATCTAGGTAAATTTGACGTTTGATTGGTTTAAAATTACATCATCAAGAATCTATTTGGTGATGATGACATTTTGAATTGACCCAATGAGATTCTTGCTGATGCATGTCTTAACCAATCAAACTAGAAAGTTACCTCTAATTTGTAGACAATCCCTTTTTTACTCGATCTGCTCTCAACATCTTAAGCAAATGAAAATAACTGGTTTAATTATCAAAAAAACAATGTAAAGATTGATTGCATCAAATAATAAACAATAGCAAAATAAGATCCCAAAATGTTACACAGAGTTCCCTATAAATAAGAAATGAAACATTGTAACAACCCACTAAAATAATGGAACAAAAAACAAAAGAAATTACCTGGTTAAATAAGCCAAAAAGTCAAATAGCGCAAAATTACACATACAAACAACATCAATGACTACATCACAATGAGAAAGGCATCACCATAATGATTACAACTACTTATTACTATGCATGTGGCAAAGTAAGATCAAAGTATACCATAAAGTCAACAACAAATTTTGAGAAAATAAATTATAAGAACTAAATAAGCGATGACGAATTTAAGAAGTAGTAGAGAAGAGAGAATCAAAACATAAAAAGAAACAAGCAACAAGCAGTGAATAAAAATAAGTTTTATGTTCACATGAGCAAGTTGAATGCAGGTATACTTGTACGAAACAAAAACATTATGACTAAAAGGGAAACGTAAACTTCCCCTTCAGCTTCTTACACAATCTTATATTTTAGCTCATGAATTGTCAAAAAAATAAAAATTGTAAGATATATTGTAAAAATGAGATCCGTCTTGATGAATAGAGATGATGCTTCGAAAATATTATTATTATTTTTTTAATTTAAAAATGGAACTTGAACTCATACTTCAGTACTTAAAGAGGCTATTTTTAAAGTTAAATAAGGGTCTTAATAAATAGGTATTTTCTGGGTATCACATGATTATGTGAGAAGGAGTGTTCACGAGAAAAAGCAAGCAGGATATATGAATAATATGAACTGTTATTTCTATTAATACTATGGTAAAATTGGGTAATTTCTATCCTTCTCCATTCGAAGAAATGATCAAGGAAGTTAAGATACCATGCACCGCCACCAAGGAATAACTTACGGAAGGAAATCCATTCTGGCAAAGATGAACATAAGCAAATCATTGATAAAGTTATAAATCGAAGATTAAAGGCTTAAAAATAAATCTAAATCCCTTATAATCATTATTTCAAAAGAATAAAAAGATTATCAAAATTATCCCCTTAAGTTTGGACTTATTTTGTTTCCCTTATAACAGAAACAAGACTAATAATATAAATGAATATCATAGAATGGAATGGAAAAGAATAGAATGAATAAAGAAAAGAAAACTAATGGTGGATATTTCAAATAATATCAATATGTGAAAAAGATGTATTAAAAATGTGTAAAAACGGCAATGAAAAATATAAATTCAGCAAACCCGCTTGGTAAACAATCCTTTTTTTTCTTCTATACAAAAATAAATTACATTTTTTCGTAGATATATAAGATGGCACTCAGCCAAGACTATTTATGCACCAACCAAACCTATTATTACTTTCTAAAGAGACATGAATGATCTCTTATTGCAAGTCATGACATACTGTAACACCTATTAATAGAATTAAAAATTTAAAATGAGTCCAAAAGACTTATTATATACCAAAAATTGCAGTCAGTTATTAATATTTTAATACGTACTAATAAACACATCAAATAAATCTGCTATTCATAAATGGCACACTAGACAAAATGAACAGACTAGCCAACCCTTATCTCAAATTTCAAATGAAAATGTACCACCTTTTATAAATGGTAGAAGTTATTTACCGGAACCCTCCAGGTATGTAAAACGCCATTTACCTGAATAGTTCTGATATGCACAACGTTATATATGTCTGAAGTATGATGCAAAATCCTTACAGAAATAAGTCTGAGGACATACTTCATACATATATAACGTTTTGTATATCAGAATAATTCAGGTAAATAGCGTTTTACATACCTGGAGGGTTCCGGTAGATAACTTCTTTCTTTATAAATAGAAAGAAATACTAGAAAATGCATACCATTTTTATTCTAAAATTAGTTCAAAAGGCTTATTTCATAGCAAATTTTTGCAGTCTGTCCCGCTTATAAATACTAAGAACAACCACTTGTTACCTAGAAAAGGAGCTTATCTTCAAATGTTCTCCCAAAACTCACCAACAACCGAGAAATATCCCACCTCTCTAATTTCAAATGTAGCAGTGTAACACCTTTCTAAAAATAGCAAGTGATATCGAGAACAACTAGCACCAAATAACAGGAACGCATTCCAGAGATAACACACAACAACATTGTCAAAGTTCATCATCATCGTAGACATCAAACAGAAAGATTGATAACAACGCGCAGACCAAGGGAGTTTTGTGTGAGAGAAAATGCGCATACATGACATTTTCCAAGATCGAAGAGTATTGTGGAAATAACGAAGATATTGTCATTCTCAAACCTGTGAGTCATAAATGATGCAAAGATCTTATTTGATACATTGCATCCTGATTTGTTCCTGATTTGTTCCTGATTTGAGTCTGGAACAATAATAATATATTTTATTTCTGATGCAAATAAATGATTAATTGATTATTATAAAAAAAATATACTTTCTTTCAAGGTCAAAACCTTCGAAGAAAAATAATGGAAGATGAGATAAGAATTTTCGATTTAAGGCAATCCCTAGGAGAATCTAGATAAAAATGCCACTGTGGAATTCATGTTATATCTGACAAAGACAAGCGATTTTCTTGGCGCAGCGGCCCACAGATACCATTTTCTGATGCTTCCTGGTGTAGCATAGATAAAACATGAGGATCACCCGATACAAATTGTATACATATCTCGCTTGGCGCAGGACCTTAGGACCTCCGGCGCAGCCGTGACATGGATAAAAATAATAAAATGCCTTTTTCATTATGGTAGCTAAAATGTTGAAATTGATATAAGAAATATTTTTTCTTGCAACAAAAATTATATTATTTGTATCAAATATCAAATATGGATTGTCACCCAAGAAATAATAAAAAGAATTCTTTGATTAAACAAAATCTGGCCATAATTCCCCAAAACTAAAAAAGACTATATTAGACTAATAAAATCCATGTATCAGTTTTCCCATAAAAAGGTGTGCGTACATAAAAAAAATGTTCAACTGAATTTTCATATAAATCTCATCGTTAATTGCAGATACAGGTTTCGACTGGTAATTGATATGAACAATTACACATGAAGAAAATTCTTCACATTCTTTATTCTTCAATCGTTAGAAATGCAAACATGAACATTGTATGAAAATGCTAATAGAGTATTACACAACTGATCTAATAGAAGGATTTCTATATTTGGCAGATTGTTTTAGGACTAATACCACTTTAGAACAATGGTCACGTTTTTTTTACAATTGACATATTCTGGGCTGAATTAAGTCTTTTTAAGTCGTTTTCCAGAATAAGAAATACTTTTCAGAAACCATATTATCTCTTCTTGAATCTGGGAAAAATCCTTATATATTCCTCCAGGATGGGATCTCATCAGAATATTTATGTTTTTTTTAGACTACACAAATGTTAACCAGTCAAAGATTTTCGTTTGATTACTTCCCCTGTCATTAAAATTATTGCAAATATCAACGTGTTTCTAAAACTGTCAACAAACACTAGATTACCTTACTTAGGTTCTAGAACAATAATCTAACTTCCTGCATAAAAGAACAACCCAGAGAACAAATAAAATAAAAAAAAGTAAACTTGAATTCAAGTTCTATATGATTCAAATATATTTGTCCTGCCCTCAACAATTCCTTATCACTCAGAAAAATAAATAAATTCAGAAATACTGCAAGTCACAGAAATGCACACACATAATGAGTTTATACCATGAGTGTCTGACATAATTTTTAAGGACATCAACCTTTAAACCAAACATGAAAATACAAGTCAATAAAAAAGTACGTCTGTTGAACACTTCTGATGAAATACTCAATCCTCGACAAGAAACGTATCCACCACCACTCACTATCAACAAAACCTTTTACGTCAAAGAATAACAAGCTAACGTTAACACACGACGTAATGAACAAACTTACAAACATGGGAATGACGGTGGTGAAACTGTGAAACGACAGGTTGAAAAACAAGCACGGTGAAAAAAAAAACTGTTAAAGACTATTCTCATTTCCATTTTATTTTTGAAACCATCATTCAACACGTGTTCTTTTTGTAGTAATTCAACAATGTGAGTTGATGAAGTGTATACAACACACAAGATATCATGGTAACGATTTACAAGTCTGTCCGTTTTCATACAGGCCAACCCTCATACTGTTCATTTTAGTATTTTGACATAGTCGAGATTCACACGATTCCATGAATGCTCAGTGTCATGTCATCATTCAACACAAGTTGCAGGTACGCAATAATTGTTGTACACATACTCTCTCTCTTTTCTTTCATAATAACAAAGTTTACAAGCATGATGAGGCGAACAGTGCTAAACACATCTTGAGCCTTCAACATATCACTCAATCAAAGAAGAAGACAAAATTTTATCAGTTCTTTTACCCAAACTTTTTTCCAATGCAAAATAAATATCTTGCTTGGAACTATTTTTCATAAATAATCAAATTTGTAAGGCAGTGGCAGGTACTTTCTTTATTTAAGACTAAGTTGACCCTATAGATTGTTAAGCTGTGTTCAAGATGAGGACAAACACTCTGTAAAAAAGGTCCTGCATTATGCGTTTCCAGTGTCAATTTTCAATTTTTCCCACAGCTCGGGGTGAATATCACTTTTGAATAAATTCAAACCTTTGTCTTATTTAGAACATTGATTGGTTGAATATATCATGAAGATTTTAATTGTTTCACAAAACAATTTCATTAAAGATTCTGATAAAACTTCAAATTGTAACTTTTTAAAATGAACCAATCAGTGTCATATATTTTTCAACCAATTAATAATCTAGGGGGGGCGGATTCCGCCCCCTAGTGGTTTTTGTTCAATAACTCAAAAATGGATTACACCTCGTCCTTTTCTGGCTTTTAGTTTTATTTAGTTTAACATCTTTTTGCAAAGTTATAGGTCAATTGGACCCCCCTGTCGGAAGTTAGAGGACTTTTGTCAGGGGTAGGTACGGATTTTCCTATATTTTCAATACATTTTAAGCAAAACCAAAACACTTGTTATCTTTTTTTGGATATTGATATGAGACTTTTCTATAGCACTCAAAAAAGCCCAGTCCAAATAAGGTTAAGCATAATTGAGACTGAGCCAGAAACACATGATGCTAAATATAAAAGAAAATATACAACTACTTCCCTCGCTCCTGTGAAAAAAACAATTTAATTAAAACATTTCTGACAACAACAATAATTAGTTCTTGGTATTTAATTTTGCTTTCATCATTATGTGTTGTCACTTTGTTACCACAATGAAGTTGTTTTATTGGAAAACCAATTGAAAGAAATTTCCTCTTGATATAAACAACAGCTTACATAAATATCCTTTCCCAGTGACCTTGATTTTAATTACCTGTCTGTGTTTTGCTTTTAGAAAGTATGCCTGCCATTAAAACGCTTCTGATAAAAGCATACAGGACTTGGAATTTTCATGGGTACGGTGAGCAACATACTAGCAGGGTCGCCAGCTCAAAATATCCCCATCCCCATCGTTACCAATGACATATTTGTTGTGGGGTCTAAAGTTTGCCGAAAATTTTACATAAAAGTAGAAAAATCTCATAACTTTTCCCTACTAAAGTTTATTCTTTAAAGTAGCATGTAACATTTTTGGCCAAAAATAACTAAAAATCAGGAAAATCAATACCCTAAATCTAAAATCATGGTCGTGACAAAAGAATAATTCGTTTTTTTAGAACATCAGGAAATGTAGGGAAATCATGACCACTGACAACCTTGCTCTATTTTTATGCTTCCAGAAAGCATGATCGATGAAAATAAATAACGAAGCAATAATTTATCAAAATATGTCTTAAGACATAAATACACATATATTATACAAAAATAAAAGATTAAATTAAAATTTAACCCTTAAAAGTTAAAATCCAAAATCTACTCGAATCAAAACATAGCATCATCATTACCAAAATACTTATAACTCACCACATATACAACCTTGTTCGCAATGGAATTATACATAATTATAAATTGCATAAGAATTGAGTATAACCAAAATGGAACAAAGACGATTTTGAATGCAGATCTTTTTTGGATAATCATTCTGTATAAGTCTTTAACAGGTTTTAGTTTATTAAACATGCCATCAGAAATAACAACTAATAAAAAACTATGGAAACACCATAAAAACAGAAGTAGAGACTAAAAAGTTCTTGTTTCAAAATCCTGATAAAATGTTATCATTTGATTGATATAAAATTACACCTTGATTGAATTACTTGGAAATGTTGTCACGGGTGGTGAATCGCTCACTGAAAATGCGTACATGATTTCTTGGGAAACAAAATAATAATAGAATATTCTTTGAAAATGTACGAGATTTCTAGTGAGTGATTCACCCTTCGTGTTTCCATGTGGCTGCAAGTTCCAAGAAAACTTGAAAGCCTTTTTGGATAAAGCCAATTTTGATCTTAATGTGAAAATTTCTTCAGAATGATTAAAAAGCAATGGTTTTAAGAAAAACAATATTAAAAAGCCAACAAACCATGAAAAAATAAATAATACGAAAACCCTCCATGATTAAGTAAAAAACTATTTATTCACTAACAAATTCGCTCTCCCTAAATGCACATAACGGTATTCTCTATGCAAGCATCTTGAAATCCTCCTTTGAATGATAATTTTCCTTCTAACCTAAAACCTCATATTTATCAGAATTTTAACCCTCATGCAATAGTACCTATAGCCAAAATACACACATGTTTTAACCTTTACATCTATACCGTACAACCTCGATTTAAACCATTCTCTATTCACTCTTTACACTTTCATCAAGCATCTCATAACCTCTTCACTAATTCGTAAGTTTACTTTTCACACCAATCATTTAGCTTGCTTCCGACTTCAATAAAGTTCTTTTTTATATTTAAAGAACGCGAAAGTTGACGTAAGTCATTATCCTTTACAAATAGATGAATGATATCGTCGTACAAATAAAAAAGTAAACAAACAATTATTCAGCATCATATCGAGTTGACTTTGTTATTACTAAGCATAACAACGGCATACTCGTAGAGATCTGCGCATACACATATTGGTTTTATATAAGGGATCATCTCAAAAGTTGTCGAACTTAGACTATTGATTGGTTGAAAATTACATCATCAAGAATCCAATTGATTCATTCCAAAAAGTCACAATTAGATGTTTTAGTAAAAAATTAATTTTGGTATAATTGTTTTTTGAATCAATGAAAAATTTTACCAATTTCAGAATAGCCAATTTTTATCCATTATATTTTGCATTCTTAAAGTTAAACTGGTTACTTTTTTCTCTTGTGTATAATAATTTCAGAGTAAACTAAATAGTTGCCTTCGTACATAATTGCTTGTGAGTAAACCATGTTTTTCACAAAGAAAAAATCTTCAATTAAATATAAATTTCAGTAGAAAAAAACTAAAATCAAAAACTGTAGTTGCTTAAATGTTTATTAAATCTTGTTCAGTTGCTTATAAAAAAGTTTCTTTTAGAAATGTTTTATGCATAATGAAAAAAACGATAAAATAATATTTCTTTCGATGACCAATACTTCATTCCTATCTTTAAATCCTATTATTGCCAACTTGTATAATAATATAAGATTTTTTCTCACTTAAATCTGATTTGAATAAAAATCGTTAAGTACAAAATAAATGTATACACATTTATATAGAAATGTGAAAAGAAAAATCTGAAAAGGAAAATCTGATACGAATTCTTTACTATTAAGTAGGGGATAAAGATTTACTAAATTACAAATCTAGAATATTCTGTTGTTTAAAGACAGTTAACTACAAAATTTACTTTTCTTAAGAATAGATTTAATACTAATTTGCTCATGAATCTCCACAAGGACAATCCATCATCAACTCTGCAAAATATAAAATACTTCCTTCATAAACTAAGGGTGTAGTTTTACTAATACGTCAGACCAGACTAGGCTTCTCGTGTCAAGCTAAAAAAAACGAATTATTATAAATTGGAAACCTATGGAAATGTTTAACAATGGCAGACAGGAGTCACTTACTTAAACAAAAACAAAATGCTTCCTTAATTAGATTAAATAAAACTACACCCAACAAACTTTCTTGAAATTCAGACAAAACCAAAGTCTAGAATTTTCACATCAAGCAATAAAAAACCAAAACAAACAATTATACTCGTTTATTGTGATCTACAGTACTTGAAGAAACATCATGATGAAATGATAGTTGATCCTAAAAGATTATATGACAACTCGGAATCTCATTGAATTATACGATGATATTCTTATTATACCCCTCAACAATAGCCTGAACAGTGTGATAATTGTTAAAATAAACACCAATAACTATATGATGTAAAAGGATTTCTTCAAATCTAAGTGAAGCAAAATTATTATCTTAAAGCATTGGTCAAAAATCTGCATCTAAATAATTTTATATCTTATATTACAAAAAGAAAAGATAAAAAGAAATGAGAGAAAAACCAAAACATCAATTCTTTCAAAGACATGAAATCATCAAAGAGAAGTGAAAGAAGATGTCAACACACGTCTGAAATTCGAGAAGACATTATAATTAAATTGAAATGTTATTTAATATGTTCTCGTTAATCCTCTTCTTCGATTTATGTTTTGGCACGTCCTGAAACGAATAACTTCTTCGAGAGTAAATAGAAACGAACATATTGGTCGGTGTGAAGAATATTGAAAAGATTGACTGAGTGAAGAATAACATTCATCATTTTGAAAAATTTGTGTGAAGTATTAATCATAGTTTTTGTTCCTATATCAGGATACCAAATAACACTTAAAACTCCAGCCTAAAATTGGCTCAAATCAAGAATATTTCCCAGGATACGTACCACACGACACCTAAGACTTCCAGCCTAAAATTGTCTTAAATCGGGAATATCTTCCATTCAATACTATTGCCTAGGATACTCAAAAAACAATTAACGTATAGTGGTATAACTTTTTTCAGCACACTTGCATTCAAGTAAGTTAAGCATATCGTCGCAATGTGATACTTATTGGATGAAAGACACGGATGGAAGATGAAAGCGTCATTACAAGCGAAGCAACCCTGCTTGAGCTTTAAGCAAAGGCAAAATAACTATCATCAGGCAAAGCCGATGGGTCGAGCCATACCATACGAAGGAGATTCATTAGTGGACAAAATACCAGTTGTCATTGCCTCGATCAATCCAATAAGGGCTCCTGCAAGGCTGTTTCATCCTAGTTGCAAATAATTTCCTTACCTTACCGTACATCAATGTGTTTATAATCACTGATCAATCTTGTCTAATGTCTAAAAAAACTCAAATTTGAGTCGAACTTGCAAAAACAGTTGCTAAAAGTGAGATAATTTTCAAATAGACTTGTCAACAATGTCTGTGCTTTTACCTGGAATAATTAAGTTCCTTATTTCCCGATCAACCGATTAACAGCTTTTTAAATCAATAAGAATATAAGAAACCATATCAACAGATCAATATAGGGAATATCACACTTCAGTTCCACAAATAGATTTAATTTTCTTTCTTTCACTTGAGAAGGAAAGATTTAAAGTGGATAACGATTAGTTCTTGGAACAGAAACAGACAATCGACATATAGAAAATCAATAAATGGTTTTTGAAAAAACATTTACAGGTCACACCCTAGGGGTCGAGGAAGTTAAAAGTGTATTATGTTAAAGTCTGGACAAGTCTGGTAAAAGATTCAAGATTTGGTTGAGAATATGATTTTTCGTGCAATGATAACTGTGAAAATGTCTCTTTCAGCAGCAAATGCATAATTATATATAGTTTGAAAACATAGAATTTAGGACCATGGCTTACCATGCCTTGGTCCTACTCAAACTGAACAATATTTTAGCACAAAAGAAAAAGAAATACAAGAAAATAAGGAATTGTCTACAAAATGTCAGCAAATTTAACATTTCATTGGTTGAAAATTACATCATCAAAAAACTGATTGGTTGAAGTTAAAATGTCATCATCTGATGTTTAGTTAAAACTAAAAATGCTGATTTACACCTCTAAATGGACCAGTCCACTGCTAAAAACAAAATCCAGAAAGCTTCACCAGGTAACTGAGTCTTGCAACAAATCATAACAAACAAACAAACAAGACAACAACAAAAACCGTACTCTTATATAAATGAAATTAACATCATTCTCACTTTCTTTCCAAAAAACCTTAAGTGATTACAAAGAACTAAACATACAACATCTAAAGTTGAAAGAAATCAAATATGTCTTCATAATCAGCTTATGTTTGAAAAAGATAAACATTCCAAAGTACTTTATATACGATATTGTTTGCACTTGACAGGCGAGTGTGAACTCAATACCTCCCTAAAATATACACATTATGTGTAAACAGTACACAGGCAATATTCTTACGGTACCTAGTAGGATTTTGAAAATCAGAATTTACTCAGGACTTTAGTGACTTAAATGCAATTTTTTCTAGACAACTGCCACGACAAAATCACTACACCGTAATGTTCAGTCTTACTTTATGTTTCTAACAAAAATTTAGATCCTGAAAAAACGCAAGAAACCATGATTTGTTACAACGAGAGAACAAAGAAGACCGTGCGAATTCAATACCTCCTCAAAATATAACATAATGGGGTTAAACAGTAAAGAAGCAATATTTTTGTGTGAGTTTTGAAAACTTAGAAATTGTATTCAGTTTACTTAAATCCATTTATTTTTTTTATCTTTGCTTTTGCGATTGATTCAATAACAAGGCTTTTATGTTGTTTTTTTTCAATCTTACTATAGAACACTTAACACTATAAACACAATGTGACGACTTAGGTCTGATTATAATTACAGTGGTTACTCAGTTATTTTTTAACGATTTGTTTCAGACAACTACTATACACCCAAAATGTTTCTAACATTGTCCAAGTAAGCAAAAAATTCCTTTCTCTACTGGTTATATTGAAGTCGAGAGAGTAACTCAAGCTCGGGCGAAATTCGCTGTTCGATGCTTTAAATCTGAAAGCCTGGATCTCAATGGCTTCAAATTATATTCTAGTTCCAAAAGCGACCCCAAACAAAGATATCAACAAACATTTTTTTAGGAATCGTCTACACAGTGCTCGAGAATCTTACAACTTTCCGAGCCGCATAAAATCTTAGGTTAAAATCTACCGAACTAGTCTGCCGAGAAAATGCCAGGGCTGCCGAGCCGCGTCGCGGCCATCTATGTTTCAAGAAAGAATTCTATGGAAAAAAATATTTTAATGGATTAATACCTACAATTTAGATACATAGTCTGTAATTTTGTAACTTTAGTTCAAATCATCAGCATAACTTACTTTTCCTATTAAAGCACAGAAAAAGAGAGATGAGACTTTGAATGTTTTTCTTTGACACTAATTGATTAAAAGGATTACCATGTACTCAAACATTTACTTAGTCAGGTAAGAACAATGGATCTTAAACGTCATTGCTGGAGAAGTGTTAAAACGGTGGCTCTTTTTTTACAATGGTTGATAAAAATCAACACGTGATCGTTAAAACAATATCTTGAAAAATCAGATCTGTTTTTAAGGAACAATTATCTCGACCCAATAAAAAGATTCGATTAAAGTGGTAACTTTATACAGTACTTCCTCTCAAACCAACAGCAGCAAATACTCAAGCATAGACTGATATAAGAAATGCCTTATAGACATTTTTAATTTCCCATGCGACAAACAAGATTTTTGAACAGGGCTTTGTCCTTGTCTAAGATTTTAAACAACCAACAAAAAGGCATTTAATCAAGCAAAATAACACAAAATAACATATTATTTACCTTCTAGAATGCTTTATCTCTCATTCCTTTTCACCAATCTGGACCCAAACATCGACATAAACAAACAATGACTTCATAAATCTACCTTAAATATTATTTTCATATTCAATTTTGATCTAATCTAAAGGAGTAATAACAAGTATAAAAGTCATGTTAACAAGATAAGCATTACAATCTTATAAATCCCACCAAGTACTCACAGATTAAGCATGGGCATTGAAACAAAGAAAATAGTTCATCTAAAGGGATTAAAATCATATTTAACTAATCTCATGAGGTTATAAACATACTTAAGATATTGTGTGTAAGTTTTTTTTCTGTCGTTAAAAATGTTTATCATGATGCCAGGCAGATGCCAAGGGAGGAGTACTATAAGGGGAAAATATGTAATTTAAAATAATGGGTAAAAAGCAATATTTGAGAGGATCGAGGAAGGTAGGGGCAGGGTAATCATAGTGGTCATACAATTTTAAGAACGAAATTCAAGGACATTTGAGAACTTTTCAGGACATTTTATGTCTTTTATCAGGACATCAGACAGGCCATCAGGACATTTGAGTACACGTTTCTAAAATTGATCAATTTTCGAGGATAAAGGCAACAAAATTCAAGGACATTCAAGATTTCGGCAGACTAACTGTCCTGTGTCTATTAAACATTATCGTTATAGCTAGAGTGCTGTCAGAAAATTAACCAAGAGGCCATGAAAACATTGACACTAACAAGGCTGTTGTAAAGAAAAAATGTTAGAATCTTTGATGAGTTTCAAAGTTCAGTTAGGGGAAATACCCCCACAATAAGCTATGGAGAAACTCGATGATTATACTTCACTTATCCTTCAGTCATACAAATACTCTCTGCTATCTAATAGACGCCCCCTGCTTATTAATTTTGACATAAGGTTCCAAGCAATAGCACTATCAAGAATTTATTTAACTCATGTTTGCAACAAACGGCTATTAATTCTTGAGAATCTTTCCAACTCCCCTATTATTCCAACCCCACCGACTATTAATTCTAGAGATTTTTCCAACCTTCCTACTATTCCAACCCCCCCCCCCCCCGTCTATTAGAGAGCAGAGAGTATTTAGCACACGCCATATTTA
>JAUKPT010000039.1:0-31898 GCA_032273505.1 Nanomia bijuga | reverse complement strand
TGTGTGTGTGTGTGTGTGTGTGTGTGTGTGTGTGTGTGTGTGTGTGTGTGTGTGTGTGTGTGTGTGTGTGTTGACCAGTCTGCTATATATTGCATAATAATAAAGACTTTGTTCAGACGGAATGAGAACTTTTTTCTTTATAGACTTGAAAGATGAAATACAGAAGGAGTTCTATTCTTTCGCAAATATGTAAACGTCACAATGTATGATTATCATTCTCAGATCATCATTGAAGTGACACGTATTTCACACTAAATCTAATGGTGTCAATCAAAACCTATACTCAACTGCACATTTTACAAATATCTAAAAAAGTGTATGAAAAAATTATATGATTTAACCATTTACTAAAAGCTTTCCCACAGTAAGATTAAAATTTACAATTTATTTATAATAAAGCTGTCTTCTTAAGGTTCTTATTGTCTTATTGAGCCTCGACTGAAGTCGTTTCATCTGGATACCATTTGATTCACCAATTACCCTCATTTACTAATGAAATTTAAAACATTCTGGTCAATCATTATCTCAATTTTTCCAGGTTTATGCTTGAACCCCTGAAGCCCACACTTCATAAAGATCAAAATTCAATCTTCATGAGAACATTATGATGTGATCAAACTAGCCATGTCACGTTTCCTGGGATTATGGATGTTTGATATACTTTGAATCACTCCTACAAAGCCCAACATTAAGTTTGAGGATGTACATTAAGTGGAAACCAAAACATTCACATTCACCCTCTACCTATTGATTGGTTAGAAATTACATGATTAGATATTCTGGTTTTAGTTGCATTATAAAAATGACATTATTTGACAAGATAATTATAATGTGTTGATGTTACCCAATCAAGTTCACCATGGGACGAATTCATCAAAACAATTCATTATAAAAGTTTGTCTAATTTAGACTATAAATTAAAGGTTGAATATTACATCATCAAGAATCTGATTGGTCCATTTAAAAATGCCACAATTGATGTTTACTTATAGTCAAAAATGATGATAACTGTAGGCACAAATGACACCTATTGAAAACTTTCATAATCATAATCAACACTAAATCACTCACCAGAGAAGGAGGGATTTCTGATCGTAATCGTCCTGTGTATATGTCACTCCATAACGCTCTCTAAACAAATAAGAAAGATAATTCAGTTTAAGAAAAGAATCTGCCTATACTACTTCTTTAATAATAATTGTGTGACAGGGAGAGGTACAGACTTATGTATGCGTTGCAAATGTTCTAAATGTTTGTCTTAAAAGTCACTATTCGAGGGTTTATCCCAATATTTTGATTAAGGCCAGGGTCAAAATATTATGGACTATAAATCAACCTAAATTAGCTCCTTTACATTGTCAGAAATCCCAAAGACTGAGCTGAGCTTAACTCCTATTTGAACTGGTCACAAACAAGCTTCGTTAATCACTTACAGGCAGACAGATCTATGGATCTATAGATCTTACAGACAGACACGAGGGGTAATTGAACAGAAATCTTGTACACTTTCCAGGAAATTCTATTTTCAACAAAGATTTACCAAAATCTTTTTGTTTTACCAGAAATCTCAAAGTTTCAAGATATTTTAGGAAAAAAAGGAAGACAAGCGAAAAAACGTTTTGAACCTGCATTGAAACGAAATAAAATTTGGCAATTGACAAAAAGGATAAAAAAATTGATTAAAAAAAAGACTAATAGCAAGATCCTTAGAAAGCTATTACAACACCATTTAAAGTTTAGACAAGACACATACTTCAAAGCTCTTTTGTCCCTTTAATGCTTCAGCAATTGCTTTAGCTGCCTCTAATCCAAGTGTATTTCCTTCAAGACGCAATGCTTTCAAATCAACTGTCGACTTTATGGCATTGACTATTTCTTGCGCTGAAAAAAAAAATGGTAGTGATTTCAATCATATTTAAGAGGGCATTAACCTTGGTGGCTTATAACAAGTAAATATACAGCTCTTTACTTAGAAGCATCATTCCAAAACATTTTTTATCCGTTTTTGAAGGACGTTGTATCTACTGATATACATATAACAAAATAAACAAACCATCGATGGACCAACCACCAACAATGATTTTTGAACCTGCCAAACCAACCAGTAGGTTATTAGCAAGCCAATGAGTAGCTCCAGACCCCACAGTATCAGTGTTGCAGTTCTGTAACTAACTAAACCATGTACCTCCAAATTGTTGACTTAGCAACCCACAGTAACATTTTGTCAATTTACTACTAATAATGAAGGGGATTAAGGTAGTAGCTTTTGGGCCTCAGTATTTTTTTTTTTGAAATTCTTATGAAAAAATCTAGGCCTAAGTATTTGACTTCCCCCTCTCTTCCACCCCCTAAAAGATCTAATTTTAAGATTTGTGTGTGACACTACATATACACATACTACATATACTACATATACTGCATACACGTTTATAAGAACGCATAAATCAATAATGTTCTTATTTTTCATCGTTTTTCAACCTAAGATGTTCCTAGAAAAAATTCAACGAAAAGACACTATAACACTCCTTAGTGTTACTTTTTTCACCGCTCAACAATATAACAGAGGGAAGTTATGTGACAAAATTAAAATAAAAACTATAATAACCATTTTCTAATCACAATATCAGCCTCAACTGAAATGTAAAAAATCATATTTTTCAAAAAATTTTGCCACAGATTTTTCTTGGGAAATCTGGTTTGTCACTATCATCACTAACTTCATGCTTATGTTCAGAAAGATTACATGGCAGTTATCCAAGAAAATTGTGGATCAACCATGCCGCCTGATTATTTAGAACCAAATTTGGCACATTTTGGGCTGCAGGAGAACTGTTGGCTGAAAATTTCTATAATACTTGTATACTTGTCCTGATTCAGATATAAAAAAAATACTATACAACGAAGAGAGCATAGTCAAAAATAGCTCCTAAGCTACTCAGGTCCTGATTTTACAAACAATACATTAATGGACATTAATGCATTAATGTATTGTTTTAATCCTACATTTTTCACAAATTTTCTCTTTTTACTCGGAAATTAGATATTTTCCCCCGGAAATCTGGCTTCATCACATTCTTTCTACTATTGACCTCTTAAGTTCATGACTAGTTTTCGAGAAAACCCCTGAAAATACGCATGGACGTACACACATGATGAATTTATAGGACCAAACTCCTAAATCAGTGGGTCCAAAAAAAGATTGGGTGGTGGATTTTAAAATAAAAAAATTCTGAAATCAGGAAAATCCTGAACACATAGGGATTTCTATACGATTTTCGAAAACCCCGTCTCGTGATATCGACCATAAAATGAGAACGGGTTGGAAATAACAAGCAAGTGAGCCCATTTTGAAAACCTGAGACATAGGTCTACCACATATCTAACAGCGAACACCTTAGTCCCCCACCCTATACCCTTAAGGCCTTAATAACTCAATAAAAATTCTTTAACCTTTTCTGATTCCAAACAAATAGCTTATCAGAACATTGCTGATAAACATGAAACCTTGGAGAAAGGTATAAATAATTAATGTCAGTAATCCCATTAAGATATGTTTGGAGTGCTAACAAATTCATCTTTTTAAATAAACTGATAATTTTTTCCTGGTACTTGTTTCAGATATAAATCTAATCATGAAAAAAGAGAGGCCATGCAATCATAAAAGTCCTTTCAAAAATGAATTTCTTATCAACATCAGTCATACCCCAAAATACTGAATTAAAGATTAAACATTGGTCTTCTTTGAGCATGCATTATACTTATTACACATTGATCAGAAAGAAAACAATCATCAAGAGATGCATAAATTTTCTTATCCAAAGCCTGTTAAAAAAACATGAGTTTATTGTACCCGTCTTTCTTTTTATTTTTCTATATTCATTCTTGAAAAATATAATCTAAATTTGCGAATTTGTCCATAAAACTAGTCTTGAGAACTGCTAATAGCTCTTTGCGAGTAAACCAATAGGTCCTATCATCTTTCTGACTGCATCAATCTTTTAAAAAAAGGACCTTTATTATGAAAAGTCTAAAAATATAAACTGAAATGTTTTGTAGGTTATTTAACCTAAATTGATGCAGTCATTAAATTATTTTAAGAACCAACAAAATAGGTATATGTACATGATAAAAATGTAAAATGAATTCCAACAGATTACAAGCAGTAAATCTACATTACAAGAGCTTGAGCAGTGATGAGAACTTAGGTCTATAAAAAAAAAGTGTAATAGAAACAAATTATTTTTTAGCCTTTGTATACTAAGAAACAAAATTAATAAGTTACTAAATGACCAAATTACTATATAGAGACCAAGTTCTCGACACTGCTTGAATGAGTTACAAAATCATACAATGCATAAAAAAGCTTTTGGCAATCTAATCATTTCGAAGGTACTTTCAAGATCTTTCACAATAGAGTACCATTAAACTTAAAACATGGGGGTCCCCCCATTTAAAAAAGTTTAATGTTATCAGAATCTCTTCAGATCTATTACATGTCATGTTGAAAAAGCAGGTCACTCAAAATTTACAAACTGATTCTGGATTTTTGTAGGGCAATTTTTTATGAGAGATTTCTGGGGATTTGCTATATAAAAGAATAGGGGGAGTTAAGGATGAGACACTACAAAGCACAATTTTTGAAGAAATATCCTGTTCCAGATAAAAAGGAAAGAACAACCCTAACAATGTACAATAATGTACATAAAAAGTCAAGTTCCCCACAAACAACCATTCAAAACCATGGGCTTTTTCAGAAAATTTAGTGATAAGTGGTCACTAATGAATTGCTAAGCACTATACACTGTATTAAGAATTTTTTGTGACAGTGGTAAAAAACAGCAATAGGAGTGTGGCCAACTCCTATCCAAGGGGTTAGCAGCAAATGATATCCCTCGGGAGTTTCAGCTGCCCTTACGCTTTATTGTTATACAACATAGTAAAAGGATCCTATATATAACTTACCATCATCAGCACAATCAAGTTTTAGTTTTCGTCCAGCAAAACTCACTTCTTTTCCATCTTCGACTTTCGACTCAGAGAGCATACTTGTGACTTTTTCTACGGTGGTGGTCATCTTCATATATTGTGTTGTTTTAGAGTGCAGTGTAGTGTTTTTAATGACGACTTATACTGATTAATAAACTAATTATCACAAAATAATAAGTGCAAATCAATCAATTTCAGAAAAGTAATGAAAAACAAATATTCTAGTAAAATTAAGAAAAAAATGTAGTGAAAAAACTAATAATAATAACTGAGAAGGGATAATTCGATTTCACTAAGAATACTGCAACCTGAAAAGAAACAGGTTTTATATGCTATTGTATCATTAGGGAATAAGGTGGGATCTAAGGTGAAAGACATATATGTATATGTAGCAATTTTGATCTTTTTTATTTTCCATCCATGTTGGGGCCCACGAAGCTCAAAATTTGACAAAGTTCATATTTTCATGATGAATAGCTTTGCATCCTTAAATTAATTATGGGTAACTTGTCAGCAAACATCAAGAGAAGGGTTGAACAGATAATCTCAAACAAGTCTAGCTATTTCAAAGATGTCATGATTTTCAAACCTACAGATGAATAGCAACCTTACACAGCAAGGTTGAATCTACATTTTATCTTTTGGTTGTGAAATGCAGGTCTGAAATAACTGAGCTATGTGCCATAGTTTATTTTATGAATAAAGTCATTGGCAGTCAACTTAAGTCTACTCTATTCTTGAAAATATTTCAAGGACAAAACGATTCTATTTGCATGCATAAGTTTTTTAGTCAGATATAATATAAGGTGTTTTTGGCATTTTCTTGGTTGTTCTAGACTTATATTGTCAGAGTATTTCAAAATTTGCTCAAGAATCCACCCCACCTCCACCACCCCAGCCCCCAGGCAATAGTTCTCACCTCCATAAAGCTGTTACGATTTGAAATAACAAGGGTAGATATTTTGGCCGTGTGCTCTAAGGAACCATGTTACTTTAATTCACATACAAGGAGTGTTTATGTGCCTTTATAAGACGCACTTAGACATGTCGATAATTTTTAAAGATAAGTTTATAATATCATGATAGTGAATTGACCTTGCATCGAAACATCAACTATTTCTGATCTTTGATATTATATATTATATATCATTGATATTATATATCATTATAAACAAACAAACAAATTTAAACCAGCAGGAACAAAATTGGCATCTTTTTAAATTCAAATTTCTGTTTTTATTTCCTTTAAATGGAAAACCTGTTACAAAACGATCAGTTCAAAATTAGGTGCCATTCTTGAAATAGCTTAGGAATAACCCACTTGTAGGCAACAGGTTTTCATCAATGGAGATCACCTATGAAACAGTGATGGTGATTTGAAGCTATTATATCCTTATCTATAAAACTATTAAGCTAAACAAATAATGAATCCTGGAGTTTATAGTCTAAAGTACATCGAGGAAACAACTTTTAATACACCATGAAATTGCATAGAATAAGAAAAATGTTATCAATAGAACAACGATGCAAGTGTGTATTAGTACTGTGTTCCTTTATTGAAATGAACTATAGGAAACTGTACTAAAAGGAATGTCCTACTGAGCGCTTTTTACAACTAACATGGGGTAAATTGATTGTACACAAATCCTAAAAAAACTGAAATAAAACTTTACAAATGGCACACATCTATGTGCTCAATGTAGAGCTAAGAAAATACATGTTTACAATAGTCTGACCAATTATACATTATAATTTCTTTATAAGCAATTGGTTTAAAAGCAAGGTACTACAAGTATGGAAGCAGATTTTGACCTGAATAATCAACTGAAATACATTAAAAGTATTTCGGTGTTTTCGCATAGACTTGACAATTTTAAAGACTTCATTGATTTTAATCGTTCGGTTCTGTTAAGACAAGACAATTTAAAGTCTTGCTTTTTGCTTGTTTCTTTTCTTCACAAGATTTTGTATTAGCATGAAATTGAAATAATCTTCAAAAGTTTAGCAACTATTTGAGCACTCGAATACAGACCTATATGCTCAAAGTTGCTGTATTCATAATAATAATGACCAAATGTAGAAGGATAAAGCATTTATTTTATCTGAACTACATTCGGTCTAAAACTAACCAAAAATTAATTTACTCCAAGCTGAATGTGAATGTGAATGTGTAAACTGAAATGCAGCCCAATTTCTTCAGAAAATATCACCAACAAAAATAAATTATCATTTATAATTTCCTTTTTATATAGAAAATAATATGAATGAACATGCTCTCCATTCCCAACAGATTAGTGAAATTCGTATGCTAGTTTTTCTGTTTTTAAACATAAAATAAAGTAGCTATAGCAACTTAAGGGCTACTTTTGCCACAATGCCATGATTAAAAAGAACTTTATCACAATACATGCAGATTTCTCCTAGTTGTTTGGTTTACCTCACTATTCAAATATGAATGTAGCTCGGAGAAAATGTAAATAAAAGTCTTTATTTGAAGAAGAAGGAAAAAATGTTTTAAAAATTTAGGAAGAAATTAAAAGAAAAACAAAAAGAATCTTTTTTGATTTAAAACCTTCAATACTTCGTTTTTCTTTTTTCAAAAATAAGTTTACCAATACTGACTATCAAATAGCAATTTTGATTTCAGATTATGAAAAATATAGGGCTGTAGTTTGGGATAATTATAGGTATGGTCCTTATTCTGACTAATGGCAATCCCTTTTAAGTACGGATTATCTTTTTCCTTCTTGGGAAATGAAGTGGAAATGAAAGCAAGTCTGTCAAACAGTCAACATGGGAAAATTCTAGGTTATGAAATTCTGGAGGGGATTCTGCTTATTTAGTAAATCAAGTCCATTGAGGTTGTTGTTTTCCTTTTCTGAAGTATTCTTAACAAATGTCAAGCTGAACATGAGACTATAAACATTGAGATTTGACAAGAAGATAGAATACTCAAGAATGGGGCTTTGTTTACTGATTCAGAACTGCCCATAAAAGTTGGAATATTTTCAGAACAACGTATTTAAGGTGCCTTAAGCCAGTGCGCAATGCAGAGAATAAGCAGGTCCCTAGGAGAAATCTTTGTCAGGTCCCTTTTAGCCGATTATCTAGTAGTAATTACATTATGCTGCTACTTTTCCCAAGTCCCTTAAAGACTTTAGCTTAGGGGAAATACCCTGTTTTCCCTTTATCTAGACGACACTGCCCTGAAATACTGAATAAATCTAATTCAAAGGAAAGTCTTTATGGCCGAGATAATGTAATGTTTCATGTTTAACCTTTTTCCTTCATGATTACAAAATTTGACTAGTACACTAAAAAATAGAAAAGCTAATTGTAGTTTGGCTGATGTAACATTTATCTAAAAACAAAACAGTTGATCACACACCAAAAATGCTGTTCTTTTTCTACTGAAATTGACTATAATTGATTATATTTCTATTTTTTGTAATCTATAAGAATGTCTTTTGTCAAAATACAAGTCTAAGTTAGAAATTAAATATTACAGTTTACACATAATAGAACAGAATAGAACTTGATATGGGCAGTACAGTTGGTCAGAATTTCGAAATCACCCTACAACCCCATCCACCCTTCTAGCGCCAAAGGCTTATATTGATTTCCCTCACAAGGCCAAACCAATAGAGCATTGGTTCTTTGTAAAAATTTCATTGGTTTACACTTAATCAAGTACCCTAATTGATAATATTTGTTTTTTTATAATAAGGCATAAATACAATAAGAAAAATACTGTCTATATATATATATAGAGCTTGTGTCGCAGGAAAAGAAGAGGCACGTCACAGCATCCAATATAAGATGAATAATAAGATGGTAGCAGCAAAATAATTAAGGAAATGTTTACATAACAGAGTGAAGGTAAACACGTTTTACTTTTCAAAGGAAGTACTATCAAAAATCTTTTATTGAGAGTCTTAAAATAAATCAAATATAAATGGTTCAAAATTGAAATTATTTCTAGTATTTCTCTATTGCACAACACTACTGGAAACCCTTGTACACGTACATAGTTCTCAGGTAATTCAAACTAAAGTGGATTTAAAAAATGAAAAAATTCTCATATCAGATTAAAATCAGAACTTTTTGTTCATATCATCCCTTAAATTTTATGGTCCCTTGTATCTATAGTTTCAACAGTACATTTTTGTAATTAAAATGTCTGTTCAATATAATTTACTTCATACTCCCATGAAGACTGAATAATAAAGAACAAATCCTTATTCATGTTCTCCATATCCAGAAATAAAAACGTTTTTTGTCTATGAAATTCTATAAACCAAGAAAAAAACTATGATAGCTAATCACCAAGTGTACAAATAAAAAATGATTTTGAATATAATGGTTTTGTGGTTAAGTAATGTTTTTTTAAAAAAACAATTGATCAAGTTGGCCCCATTTACTTTTTCATCATACTGCTCTTAATTCAACCAAACATCCTGTACCCATTCCAGATCGACAACAATGAGTTTGGATTTGGAGTGTCAAGGCCTCAGCAAATCTTCATTTATTTTGGAAATCGATTTTATCCCTACTTCTTTCAACTTATTTTTCATGACTTAAAAATAACAGTGCCTTCCACACGAAACTCTGAATTATATAATATTTTTTTCTTTTAAATCTTTGAGACAATTAATCTTTAAGAATAACATACTAATAGCACGCGTTGCAACAAAAGATGAAGAAAAAAATTCATGTAAATATCTTTAAGATTTTTAAGTAACATCAAATAATGGTATTGACTACTAAAGCAGATCAAATATCTCATCAGTATTTATGAGAATTAAAATGGTTTAGAGAACTTCTAAAAGTTATTATTTCATATAATTTCGTATTATTTTGTATGTTGTATCACTTAGGTATTGTATAAGATCAACCTAACAACTATAGCAAATCAAGAACTTTAATTTGTTGATAATTAAGACTCTAATTGGTTCACGATTCTTAGTTCTAACAAAACATCAAATAAAAACAATGACATTTTTTAGACTACCAATAAACATTATAGCAAATTTGTGCATGGTTTTATTTAGTTGTTGACCATTAAGAACAAAATTGAATTATTTCATAACTCGTATAATTAAAAAATAATCATACATGTTTGGAAATGAGGATTGAGAGATTAAATATACCTCTAAACAGATGAAAAAGTGATCTATTTTCTTAAGACTGTTACTTAGAGTTATTTAACTTAATCAAAGGAAAATTTTTTAAAAAAATTAAGAGAAGAGAAGAGAACAGAAGTGATCAATATTGTGACACTTCAAACCATTGTATGAGCAACTCATATCTTTATTATCAAATTTTCTAAACAAATGATTGCTAATAAGATGTTCCCATAGATCTAAACTCTTTTAAGCTGTTTTAAGTCCAAACAGTGGATCATCGTAAAGACAACTTTACAGGGCCTTCAAAAAAAGGAAATAGTATTAAAAGGACACCAAAATATCAAAACTTTAAAAAGTCAATGAAACCATATACCGAAACTTTGGAATTTTTTGCTGAATTATCAGACAGTTTAAAAAGTTTTATTGACAATTTCACATGGTTATTATGATATTAAGTCTATATTGATCTTAACAAGCAAATATTAGCTCTTGCATCATCAGTATTTCATATTATATTGTCTTGGAATTCCTAGAAACAATTATTATATGCAAACGTTTTCATTTGGATTAATGTAGTGTCCAAAACTTGCCATTTATAGAAATAAACTACCTTATATCATAACAAATATTTAGTAAAGATATATAGTGGATAAATGAAGGTTTTTACTGGAAATAAATTTTGTAAAAAAACTGTTAACAATAACATCTTCAACACTATGTATGTTATATGTATATATTTCGTGAGGTTGTGTTCTAGCAAAAAATAAACAATGATGTACTGTATCTACAGATCAAGATTTGACTGTTGTTAGCCAATATCCGATACCCTTAACTGATAGTAAGCAGACTCGAATTCCAAATAAATTAGATCAACACAAGGAGATGCTTATGGATTTTCTAAAAAGTTCACCTGGACAAAAACAATGATGTACTGTATTAAGATTTGACAGTTGTGGGCCAATATTCAAAACACTAAACTGATACTAAACATACTCGAATTCCAATTAATTAGAACAACGTAAGGAGTTGCTTATAAATTTTCTAAAAGGTTTGCCTGATCCAATCGTTTGAAGAGTTGAAAATATCATCATGAAGATTCTGATTGGTTCAATTTAAAATATCACTATTTGATGATCACAAAAATAAGAATGTGAATGAAATAAAATTGTTTGGCAAAAGTTCTTTTCTTAAGGAAATTTATTTCTTACTTTTCTTATTTTTTCATGTATATTATGTGTTTTTCTTGCTAATTAATTCCTCGTAAAAAAAAAAGATTTTCATTTGAACTGATTAGATTCCTGATGAAACCATTTTCTACGAATGAAATGGCTGATATTAGACTTTTGAAACAATCCCTCATCAGATGGGATATCTCACCAGCCTGCACCAGCCTGCATATGACTTACATATACTAAAGGGTGAGTAATAAGGGAGTTATGAGTTCTTTTTTTCACAGTTCCTTATCACAATAACTTAATAGTTTGAAACATGTTGGAGAAAGAATCTTTACCATATGGAAACAATGAGTGTGAATTGTGAAAACAGAAATAGAATCTTCCAAGCTCTTACAATCACCAAGCTTCTATTGTGAATTGAGTTTGATAAAAATCTTTCTTCCAGAAAAAAAATTATTTCCTATGTAGGAGGGTGCAAGCATCGGAAAGTAGAGGTAGTGACTCAACTGACATTTGGCAATGTCTACTGAATCTGTGACATCAACAAGATCCTTATTAAACTTCCCTGAGCAGATTATGACTCAACACACAAAATACTATTTAGTTTCTTCATCTGCTCAATTTGCAACATCAGCAAAATTTTTGATCATTTTAAGCCGAGTAAACAAATAATTTGTGTGATTTACACATCTATTTTACCTAAAATAGTCCTTTTTCACAATTACCAATTCTACCTTCATATTGACAATTAGTTTTAAGTGTCTTAATCAAGATTGCAGATTGTTGAACTCTTTTAATCACTCAAAAATAGCATTTTAAGCATTGAATAAAGTTTAAAGAAATCATAAGACATAAAATGTGCAGAATTCTGCCTTTCCGTGGAAAAGAACTATGTCTAATTAAAGTACATTGTGTTTCCACGTAAGTGAAAATGAACAAGTATCAAAGGTGATTGATTATTGAGGAATGTTGGAAGCAAAATCATGATCCAAAACAAAGACTCACAAATCACTTTTCATAGAGAAACATAAGACAATCTTGAATAAACTAGTAGATAATTATAGATTTGTCCTTTTTTTAAATCGGAGCCACGTAGACATTGATGTCATGCTAGTGACAATATTATGTCATATTTTCTATCTTTGTATTTATCATTCTTTTCTTTTCTTCATATCTTTATTTACATGAAAATGAGAGTTTAGGTCGAAATGTATTGTGATTTTTAAATTAAAAAATCTTAGTCTATTTTTTATCCAAAAATTAGTTCTCTTACACAATCCACCAAAATATTTAGACATACAACGTCCATTTTAAAGTTACTCCCTGGATGTGGTGACGAAGGTTTTATAGATGCCAGACTCAAATTAAAAATCACTTATGGATACAGATGCCTCTGGTAAAAGCCCTCTGGGTGCCCTAGAAGAAAAAGAATATACCCCTTAGGGGAAACTAGCCATAACAGCAAAAAAGTTTATGGTGATAAGTGTCCAGAAAAAGCAAGAACAATCTGCTTAAAAACCTAATCTTCCATTCATGGATAAATAAATATAGGAATTGCTCAATCAAGGTACCTTTTTTTAAGCCCATTTTTAACCTTTTAAAGAGTTTTTTCAGGGTCTATAAAAATAGTGTAGATGCTAAAAATTAGGTTTCTATAGAACTATTAAGTGTGGGATACTGTAAAGACAAAATTTGGTGTTGGATTAATGACAATATGAATTCGAAAAAAAATGCAGTTATAAAACTTTAACTATACTAAAACTATTAATAATAATAAAAAGCTATAAAAGCAATCAATAGTCAAAATTAGACAAACTTATGTGATATGTTTGTAAAAATCATTATCATATGATCAATAGTTCACAAATAATATTTATCCAAAATTCTTCTTATTTTTTTTCTATCTCAATCTAGTTTTTATTTTTTCAAAATAGATATGGAAGGGAGGAAAAAGCAAGTTTAATGAATCCAGTTTCCTCTACCCTGCCTACTTTAATTGTATTCCACAAAAAAAGATGAGCAAACAATAAATAAAGATAAGTGAACAATCGTGAGAAAACACAAAAGATGAGATAAATCTGTTTTGTGGAGAAGAAATAATATGTTTTCATCATAGCAAGACTCCTAGGTTCTGACATTAATAAGTAATTTATGTAAGTTATTACAAAAAAAGCTTAAATAGGATCGAAAAAAACATTCATTATTACTTTGACATAATAAAAGTTTTGTCAGAGCTCTCAGTAATACTAGCTGTATAAAAATGTTCAAGTCATTGAAGATTCAATTGTAAAAGAAATAAAAAATAACAATCTATTTGCTAGGATTGAAATAAAACTAAATTGCTCTCTGAAGGACCGGAAGTAGGACGAACATAGAGAAAAAACGGCTGAACTGATAAAACAATCCTGATAAAAATATAAAAAAAACAAGAGTGTAAATTTGACATGCAGTGGAAAATGCTCAAATTCAGTTAAGATCTTCAATGGGAATCAGCAGATGCATTCAGGTGTCTAGCACTTTTACACAAATTGTTTTAATATGGTTGTATTAAATCTGTCCATAATTTTTATAGAAATAAACTTGTCTTACTTAGTATAATAATTAGTTGATTTATTCTTTTCATTCGATTTTTTGTAAATAGATCTAAATTCTAATACTAATACTGTTATGCTCAAATTTTCAGTTATTTCTCCATTCAGTGCACTAATTTAATGAAATAAGCCTACCAACAAGACTGAGTTTAATCCTCCTCTAGAACATGACCTTCCATTTAAGATCAAAACAAAAGGGGTATTCAAATTAACTGTCATATGCAGCTGATAATTCCTACTTATCTTATATATACCTACCAGGATAACCAGGCAATTTAGATTAATATTTTTATGATGGGGTTTTACACAATAAAGTGTTTTTGCAGATAAACATACAGCCCAATATTAATTCGAATTTTCATTATTTACAAAACCATTTTGTTTTAATTAACCAACACCATTAATTTGTGATAACTTTGGTTTTCGAGCAACAGTAAAGACAATCCGAAGCGATGTAAACTTGTAATCATGTATTTGCAAAATGTCACATGATATTACTTGGCTGGATAAGATTAGATAAAAATTTATTTCAAAAAAACTTTGACTTATACCAGAGAGATGTTACATAGACTATCTTTACTCTTATAGATTATAAATATGATTGTGAATATGATAAATATCTGAAAGTACTCGATCAATTACATCGTTGTTACTCCTCTATCACATCATCTGTACAAATTTGAACCCTGAACATGAGAGATTTCAATGTGATCTCAACCAGATAACAATGCACTGCTAATACCAGGAGTACAAGTCCATTTCCATTTTTAGAGACATATGACATATGGAATAGCAGTTTAAGCTTGTCAAACCATTAGTTAAACAATTCAGATAAGCAGTAATTTAAACTGCTCTCTAGTTCTCACCTAAAAACCTTAAAATATACCAGTAGAGAGAAATGATAGCACCCTGACCCTGACCATGCCAAAGCAGGTCATCCAACAAATCATGGTCCCACCAGAAATTATAAAAATCTATGACAGGTTAGGTATTTTATTGACCATTAACATCATTCAATTTAATTCAAGATATTTTGACATTAAGAAAAATTGATCACAAAATAACCTGAAAATAACCCATCAGATTGAGGATGACATAACAATTAACCAATCAAATGGTTGTTTTTAGCCATTGTTTTAAAACTTATTTATCCAAGTTAAAATGTACATATGATGAAATTTAACCATAATTCCACAAGGCTTATAATAAGCTAGCAATATGCTTCTATGATAAGACTTTTTTGCGGCCTCAATATTGTTCAATATTGTTCAGGGGGAGGGGGTATATAAAGTGGAATCTAAATTTCTTAATTCTACCTGCTTTTTATGAACCTTCTATTTATGAAAATGCCATGAAAAGGTCCTTTATCCTTTGTGGTCCAAGAAATGGGATATTCAATAAATTCTAAGTTCTATTATTTGTTCTGAAATTTTATTCTTAACAGAGAATGTATTCATAGCTTATATAGGTCCCATGAACTTGATATAGTACTCAGTGATTTTTTGATTTTTTTTTTAATTCCTTGGTTAACGTTTTTAAAAAAAAATTATATTGTTGCGATGGACCTCTAAATGTAAAAAAAAAAATTGGGGGGGGGGAGCAGGCTATGCCACTGATGCTTATAAACTCTTTATAGTTGTAAAAAGAAAAGATTGTAATCTTTATTAAAAATCAATGTTTATAAAGTTCAAATAGTCTATCTATATGAGTTTGAGAGTGTTGCATCACATGTTTGTGGGGAAACACATCTCTCCATCTTTTCATCAAAATGAAAGTGCTATCAACCACATTGTGTCAAGAAGGATTAGCCATCTCAAATAAGTTGACATATCAAATATAAAAAACGCTACTTAAAATTCAAGTATCATGTAATTTGCATGAGAGAAAAATTACTAAATATATGTTTTCGTTCTCAACTTAACAATTGTCTAGTGAAGGAGAGGCTTGTAAGACAAATGAAAAGTTTAAAGAATGTTTCTGATTCATTGAAATTTTTGAACTATTTGAAAGATGATTCTTTAAGAACAAGTTTGTGCATGAAATAGTTGAAAATGCTGGAAAATGATGTCATCAAATTTGGAAGAAATGTCGCAACAAATATGTTTAATTGGACTGACTGATGATACTAATTATGTAATTTGACTAAAAATATAAAATGTTGGAGATAAATACAATTTGAAATTGATTCACATTATTTTGATTTCAAACATTAGTGTTATATTTCTTTTTCCTGGTGATATGAAAAGTCTTGTCGAAGGAAGTAAAGAAATATAAAACAAACTGTAAAGAGTCCAATGCAACATGTTTAACCCTTTTTTCATTGGGGGGGGATTGTATTTTGGCAAGTTTAAATCTTCTATCTGTAAAAATGTTACTTTAGTGAATTTCTGGTCAGTCCAAAAAAATTTAACAGTGAGTTGTTGTAACATATGAAAAATTGGGTAGTTAGTATATGCCTGATACAGCAAAAAGGAAGGTCCATCTCATGGTACCATGAATCTGGTAGCTGAAAATCACTAGTGGTAAATATGTTTTCATGGTATTAATCCTTATACATGACTGCAAGTACAAATTTTAACCTTACAGACGTTTCATTAAGGTTTTGGGCAGGGGAGCTACTAAATCACCTTTCTAAAGTCAGTCTAAGAGTACTGTTAGGTACACTATTTAAAGTTTTTTTAAAAAAATGCTAATTTGAGGAGAGCTATTCTTAATTAGAACCACTCTTCTCATCGATTTCAGGGAAGTGATGAGGTTTTGCATAGTGAACATGCGCATTTAATTGAGAGACCTGACCTTAATCTTCATCTTCAACAAGAAATCACTCCAAAGGTGACTAACAGTCCAAAACGACATCATACTGAGACAAAATCTCATAAACCTCTAACTTAAACTACTTTTTGAAAAGAATATGCTTCTCCCACCGATTCGTTGTTTGTACGTTGTTTGATTTGTACAAAATCAATTGTAACAGTTGAACAGCATGACTCATGGACAGTTTGTTACTAACGTACAACAGGTTAACACACAACTAAATATAGATCAAAAGGACTATTGTCAATTTTTTATTGAAAAACTGATTGCCTTGTTTACATATTTGAGCTATATGAACGTGGTAGATATGGAGATGATGGACTAACTATTCAATGGTTTGTATCAAACTATGACGAAGGTACACAAAAAGATCAATCAACTTGTTGATTATAGAAATCAAATCAATATCAATCAGGGGGAAAACTATGATGAATAAATGTCAATTGAAACTCATGTTGGCGCTAGGTTGAAAATAATGTCATGTCAAGTCATCATATTTTTATTGCATTACATACTTCTTTCTAGGTATGTTTCTTCAAGATCTTATTATTTACCCGTGTTTATTTACAAAGAATTTCTTTTCCTCGTGAATCAGCTTAAGCAGGAAAAAGTTTTGCCAGAATATTCATTGTTTAAATACAATTGTAAGCAATTAAGAATTTTTGTTTTGTTTAATCAAGAAGGAAGATTGACAAGTAGAATTATAATGAATTCTATGTTACAATGACTATTGCTTTTTGAAGAACATTGAATATAGAAAAAAAGTTCAAACCTCAGGTCACTAAATAAATGAAAAAAAATCTAAATGTCTAAAAAGTACAAGTGAAACAAGTCTGGGATAAACATCTGTACTTGAATTTAGAATCTCAAGTATCAAGGCAAAATGAACTATAGTAGGGTATAGTTTGACTTATATGAGAAAATTAAGTATAAAATTACGGGATAAACCTTGAAAAAAGGGAACAAGGCATGTAGCTATGAACCATTTCATATATAGTCAGTCCTAAAGGAAATTTTCCTAATTTTGCACCTGCTTTTCGTTGGGCTATAGATCTTGGTTAATCAGCATTACAATAAATGGGAAGATTTCCTTACTCAAATGTGGTCTTTTTCATAACATTTCGCTCAGTCTTAAAACTAAAGGAATTACACCAACGTTACAATTTACACCTAATAGTAAAAAAACAACACATGCACGTGGTATAAGAAAACCCGAAATTAACTAATCAGGAAGTTGAAATTAAAACTCAAATTAATATTAATTAAGAAATAGATAAGCTGTTAGGCAGAGATAATTTCAAAAATATACAGTTAAAATATACCAGGCATTTCCTCACCGGATGAGTATCAATTAGATAGGACTCGCAATCTGTTCAATTGTAGTTTCTATATTTAAGATAACATTGAATGTACTGTGGAAAGATTAAGAGTGTTTCTTTAGAAAAGATTTCCTGTTTCTTGTACACATAAGATTCTGAACAATGCAGTTAATAATTTTTTCAACGACTTGACACTCATTCACAACACTTCTGAAATAAAAACTTCCCTCTTTTCTATATTTTTTCAATGTGGCATCATATCTTAAAGAATTTACAAGAAATACAAAAGATATATCAGGCAGCAAATTCATAGACCTTGCAAGACTAAGAATAGAGTTGAAAACAATAAAATAATTGATTTTGGCCATCTTTTATTAACAATTCTTTTTGCCAAAATTTGATACCCATGATGGATTCATAGTATATATCTGTGTATATGTAACAAACATAATTTTGCTAATATTGTTGATTATCCATAGAATCTAACACAATAAAACAGGCTCGTGCAGGCAACAGCAGAACTGTAGACTGTTGATATTTAATGTTATTTCTAGATGGAGACACATAATAGAGGCAAGTATCATTTAAAATGATGCATTTCCACTGGACTTGATTGATTTATGCAAAGGCAAAAAACGACCACATCATTAAGGGATAAGGTTAACCCATTTTACAACGTGATAGGTAAATTGAGTAGTCAGTTGATACCAGACTACGATTGGGGAAGATTTTTTTAAGAAATTCTGTCGAGGGCTCGATAATGTTTAAGTAAAAGACTTTTTAAGCATAAAAGGGATTTTCATTGGATTGTGCAAACCTAAACCTCGAAACACCCTTGTTGGACTCTCAAAGCTGAAGACACAAAGAGACACAGTATTCGAAAATGACTGTCTCAAATTTATGGTTTATAAATCACGAAAAGATAGAGAAAAGCTGGTTGATGTGTGTGGTTTGGACTCGTTTTAGAATGAAAATGGCAGCTATGTGAAAAGATCCTGCCATACTATGTGATAACAATATAAAAAATATTTGCTATAGAAGATGCTTAACACTTTCAATTAAATAGTTGGTATCAAACAGGCTCTAATTATTCCAAAGAAATTGTTGGCATTAACTGTGTGACACACCTTAAAAACCAACACGATAAGAAAGAGAAAATATAGGTTCAATCATCGAAACAAGTTAGGTTTTGTATCATCTCAAAACTTTCTTATTTGGTTGAGCATTACATCATCGAAAATCTGATTGTTTCTTAAAAAATGATATCATCACTATTGACATTAAGTAAACATCAAATTGTACCATTTTTAAATGAACTAATCAGATTCTTGATGATGTAACATTCAACCAATTAATAGTCTACATTAGACTTTTAAGATGATCCCTTAGTGTAACTATAGAAATCATTTCAGCATTTGTACAACCTTGATCACTACTAATTGAAAAACCAATGTCTTAGCAAAACTATAAGATTTTACTAGTTAAATTAGACTTGTTAATTACAAGCTTCGACCACCTCTGGGGAAAATAGTGTGAGAAAGTAATACTCTACAGAACCATTTTTGCAACTAACAAAGCTTAAACCATGAAGTGTGATTCAGAGCTCTTATAACCTGTGACTTGTTACACCTTGATTCAGCACCTTGTTGTCTGGTTTTTTTTATAGTGTATTGAAATATGATGCAATCTACTGACAGACAGCATATGGAACAAAAAATAACATAGCCAAGTTGCAATTTTCTTAGATTAATTCAAAGTTTGTGGGAAAGTAGGGTAAATGGTCAAGTTACAGGTTAATTTGCCATTTGGTTGGTTAAAGATTAACTCATCATGATTCTGATTAGATCAAATCGAAATGTCACTATTTGATGTTCTGTTAAAATCAAAAATGATGAAATCATATCAAAGTAAACCAATCAGATTCTTGATGATGTAATTTTCAACCAATCAAACAGAAAACTTACTGTTAATTTTTAAGCAACCTTAATGGCCATTAGACCAATTATAATTTCAATACCCCCTCCCTAAAAGAATATATCAGTTATATGACAAGATTCCCTGCCAATCTCACTGGAAATTTAGAGATCATAATATGTTTCTGAGGACAAGAGAACTGATGGAATTTTTAGATCGAACTTTTCTTTTCAAGATTTATTGCATAATATATATTTCAATTTAAGCTAAAAAGGATTAAAAGAGACAATAGGAGACATCGTTTTTGTGAAAAAAAACACTTCTTTTCACGTTCTTTTTAAGAAAATGCACTTTAAGATATTGATTCCTGCACCTATTTTAAGACTTCCTGCATTCTGTACATCATAATCAAAATCTAGAAATAGTATGCACATTCTTGTTCCAACCACTGGTTCTGAAGTCCAAACAACACATCCAAAAATTAACTTAAATAATTTGGAAACATAGTATTCACTGGATACTTTAGAGCAAGGAACATGGCCAAACCTAAAGGCATGTTTAAAAAAAGATTGATGCAGGAAGGCGGCATTTTATTAATATTTATTATTTCATTTTTCTTATAAACCTTTATTACTATATTTCGAATGGTAATATGAGGTGATAATATCAATAATCAAGACTTCTATATGGACAAATTTGTCTTATAGCTAGAAAATTTTTAAAATATTTTTAGAAAATAATAAATAATAAAGAAAGGAGACGTGGCAGCCAAATCTCATGCAGGCAGGGCGTGACGATAAACTTATGTTTTCTGATAACAAGTAGTAAAAGAAAAATTTCTTAATAGTTCTGATTGTTGACGAAACAAGTTATAAAATACAGAAAGACCATTTGATTTTCATCAAGAAAATCTTCATAGATTTTGCAAACATGAACCCTATTTTGTCAACCCTAAACATTCTGGGTTTATGAGAAGACCATAAGTTGAAATACTTGTTTATATCAAGCCACATGCTATGTAAAAATAAAGGCTTTTATTATGAATAAGTGGGCTTACGAAAGGATAGAAAGAAGGTGAGGGACTTACTGCTGTCATATTATTCTTGTTTGAGGAGGCACTTTGTGCCTGTCACCCAGCCGTTTAGGGTTAAGCTGTGTAAATTCTAAAAACCATCATTAAGTATCAATATTTAATGCGTTTACACCAGTTCACACTTAAACCAAAAGGAAGGCTCACTCTCACATAAACATAAGATTATTACACATTGGTTTTGTTTTTGTATGGATGAATCTTTTCTTGGTCAACTACAAGTACAGGTATTTACTAACTACTATCACATATTAAGAAATAAGGTTTTTGTTACATTAGAAAGAAAATCAGAAGAGAAACAAATATTGCCTTGAAGGGCACAACGTTGCAGTTAACGAGGTACCATTGCATTGCAAGATTTCTCGAAACCATTGGGGTTGTCAACAAAATAAGAGGCAAATTTGCTGTTTGATTGGTTGAAAATTAAATCTGCTTAGTTCTCTTATTATAATGATTGTAATCTGCATTATTTTTTAGTTCAAGGAAGACATCACATGATGAATCAACCAAACAGCTACATACAATTTGTAGACAATCCCTGTTCTAATATTTTTGTCCACAGAACAAACCAACATTTATTTCTCTTACTTTTTCATTTCAACTACTGTTGCTCATAACATTAGCATTATAGTATTCTCTATGGTATTAGCTGGAAGGTCGAAAATAAATATATTTTTTTACAGAAAAGTGTTGTTACAGGTTTGGATTGTACATTACATATGCCTGGTTTTTGATATTGATAAAACACTACTAATTAGAAACAACTCCAAGTTAAAACGCCAGATATCATTTAACAGCAAATACCATCGAAAAAATGAAATTAATAAATCTATATAAATGGAATGCTACTGATCACTAAAATCCCTTGTAAACATCGCTCTACAAACAAAAAATTGGATATAGTGATTTCTAGGCCCTTCATTAGCTGTCTGGCTGTTCAAAAGTATTATCCTAAATTGTTAATCAACTGGTGACATTTTCTCAAATAGAACTGTTCCCATTTAACTTTATGCCTGTTTCACTAATGAAATGACCTAGAATCAAATATCAATGACAAACTTTTGCTTTGCTTGTCTGATCCTTGGGTCATAAGAGAAAATCTGTGTTCATAATAATCATATCTAAATCAGGCTGTTACTAAAATTATTTTTAATTATTTGTACTTTATTACTCCTGTACTCCTTGTTTTTCAGACAATGACCCTGGACCCTGGACCAGAAAACAAGCTGTTTTTGTGTAGACCAAGATGCATAGGGTAAACATTCACACAGAAACGAACACATTTATAATATTTACAAATTTCAGAGATAACACATATATAAGAAACTTAAAATAAAACAAGGAAGAAAAGCCCCAGACTCTTCAACAACAGGTTTCTGTAAATTATTTTTCAATTGTTTCTTTTTCTAATAAAAAATAAATATAGCACATTACAAACTAACCATCATCATACAGACAAACTTCCCTCGTCGTTTATACACCTCTCCTCCCATTGTTTTTCTTATGTGTGTAATTCTCCAATAAAAAAATAATAAAACCTAAAAAATAAGTTGAAATTGGCAACACTTGGTTGTTATAAAAAACATGTGCCACCAAGCATTTCCAAAATCAACAAAAAATATAACTAACATCAGGCGTTGTCTTAACATTGTGGCTAACTTTGACAGATTTTTTTATTAGGTTAAAAAGTTCCACATAGATTGATTTTAGAACTATTTTAGATCTAATAGAACAGATATTTTATTGGCCATAATTTTAAGACTACCTTTATGAAAAAAATCCTATCTAATCCAAACAAAGAAATAAAAGGATGAGAATTCCATTGAAAAAAAAAACTACAAATCCCCAAAGCCCAAACCCCCAACCCCCTGTTCTAGTTGGATCTTATCCACATCTTATATAAACATTTATACCAAACTAAAGATCCGACATGAATAATAAAATTTACAACAAAGTTCTATGTAATAATAATTAAACACTAAATGGGAATACACTACTACTTTTTCTTAATCAACATTTACTTAATAAGAGTTTCTACTAAGAAGAAAGAATGTTTTTTTGAGGAGCCCATTCTGACTGATTATCATCATTATCATTTCCCAAAATGCAAAAACAAAACAAACAAAATGTAAAAAGTCCATGGTTGTATATAATTAAAATAAACAAGTTTGGTATCTTTTTTAAACAATAATGTCAGCGTACTGCCTAACGTCTTTATCTTTTTTAACATATTACTCTCAAAGGTATAGTTATCAACGGCATGTTATTTTTTGTCCACATTTTTTCGCTTTCTTCACACTACCCTCTCTCTTTCCCAGCCAGTTTTGGAAACTTAGATCAACTAGAAAACTTGAATCACACGTCACCAAACCATCATATATATTTATATGTATATAATCTTCTCAAATGAAAGAAGAATATAATTTTAAGATCTTTATTTAGAGCAATTGGTTGGTTTCCTTTTCATTCTCTTGTTTCAAATTGGCATTACCACGTTTTCGTCTAATAATTAACAAAATGACAAATACTGCTACAATAATAAATACAGCTACAATGACGACAATGATAATTGTTTTCTTTTTATTGCTAGCTGCTTGTTTATCTTTTTCACTTTCTTTACTAGTAGTAGTTGGTTCGGGTGATGGGTTTTCTGGTGCCTTAGTGGCTGGAGCAGAGGTGGCGAGTGCGACTGTGACAGGAGCTGCAGCAGTAGTTGGTGCCTCTGTAACTGGGGCTGCGGTAGATGGTTTTTCAGTAGTAGTGGGTTTTGTGGTTGTAGGAGCATCTGTCACAGGGGCAGCAGTTGTTGCAGGTGTGGTAGTTGGTGGGTCGGTTGGTGGATCTGTTGCTGGAGCTGCTGTTGTGGTTGTGGTAGTTGGTGCAGCTGTGGTAGTTGGAGCATCAGTTGCAGGAGCAGGTGCAGCAGTTGAGTTTGAAACGACAACTGGTACAGGAGCTTCGCCTGTCACAGGAGCAGCAGTTGTAGGAGCATCAGTTGCGGGAGCAGGTGCAGCAGTTGAGTTTGCAACGACAACTGGTACAGGAGCATCGCCTGTCACAGGTGCATCACCAGTCACAGGAGCTACTGTATTTGGGTCGTTAGCAACAGGTGCAGGAGTTGTATCATCTGCTGCAGGTGCAACAGGAGGTTGAGTTGCATTTTGAACTGGAGCTGGGGCAGCCGTTGTGTCGATCGGGGATGATGTTGGTGCAGGAGCAGCTGTAGTAGCATCAGCATCGACACTGTTCACTGGAGCTGGTGCAGCTGTAGTTATTGGGTCACTTGACAAAGGTGCCGGTGCTGCTGAAGTAGCTGTATTAGTTGCAGTTGTATTTGTGTCGACACAATAGGCTAAGCCGAAAACGGCAAGGAGTAGTAATAAACTTCTGGAATTCATCATGTCTTTAGAACTGTTTTTCTTTTTGGTCAGTTTAAAAATTGCAAGTGTATATTTATTTCTAAATGAAACGAAGAAAAAATATATCAAACAAAAACAATGAAATTTCCTGTATACCTGACAGTAATAAATGGGCATGCAAAATATTATTAAGAAGGAAAAAATATCTGTGCAAAAGAAATGCTTCCCTCACATTGTTATTTTTGTTAACAAATCGAAAGCAAAATTGTTTGAAGAATGACATAAGATCTTCTCTTAGCATTTAATTAATTATAGAGAAGATTAATTTGTCAGGAAGTATTGAGTAAAATCATTAACAGATCCAGACAATTTGTACCATCTTGATATCACATGTTACGTTAACAGATCTTTAATTGAAAGACTATTTTTTTTAAAAAATGTAAGAGCAAGTAAGAGGACTAAAATTAGCCAACAGAGCCTATCTTGTTGAGCACACAAGAATATTCAACTCTTTCTCAAAGTTTGAAATTTAATACAACTTTTGGTCGGAACCAACCAAACTTTTTGGCTCCATAACATAAATTTTGACAATAATGTGCCAGAATTACCCCTAACGTGATGGGAGGGGGGCAAAAAAAGTCCAATTTTGACCGATTTTTACCGATCTTTGGAATGACCAGAACTTTTTTGGAAAACAACAAGTACAACTTTTGCAAATTTTCGTGACAAACAAGGTGTTTCTTGTTCCATTGAATAACCAAATAAATACTTTAGGCCAGGAAAAGTTACAGGGTAGAATTTTTACAGGTAGAATTACAAAACTTAATGCTCACAAAAAAGTTGATTCTGCAAACCGTAACAGTTCATGCAGAATTATATCGAAATTTCTTTCTGTAAAAAAACTTCAAACAAAGTCATTATAATGTTGACATTGTTACCATGTTTCGTCTGCAAAATGCAGAAAATTTGCAATTCAGCCAAAGTTTCTGACTAACTAAATGAATGATCTCATATCATGTCCCTCTCTAACTGTAGCCAACAGTAAATATTTTGGCGGAAATCACATCATAAAGCTTACTGACCAAAACTTCCAACTTGTTTTGTCAAAAAGAAAGGAATCACAAAAACATTTTAATGGAAAGCAATCAGTGTTTCTTTATGTTTTCATTTTTAAAACCAATCAAACAGCAATCTAAGCTACAATATCAAGACAGCAAGATTCTAGTATAAAACTTTGTTTTTCTTTGCTAAAGAGCTTGTTATTGCATCATTAGCGAGATAAAGGTTACAAATATCTACCTCTACTAGTAACCTGGTCAGCTAAAACAGTCCCTAGTTCATCATCTTTAAATAAAGTAACAATAATATATAGCATGACAGAAACTTCTTCTGGAAACACGCCATGACAGAGTTCAACTGCTTTCCTACTTTAAGATACAAATGAAGTGGATATTAAATATCAAAACATAATATCAAAAAAATTTACAAACTAAAAATCCTATATACTGTCCTCTTTTAAGATGTTTTAGATGCACTAGGTATAAAAATGAGAACAATTATTTGTCTTTAAAGTAGCAGAAATTCAGCTGTTGATTAATTGTAATGCAATTAGAGTACTTTGAAAATGACCTAAGAATTCTTCACTGGGACATGATTATAATTATATCACATCTCTTACTACATCTTGTGGTTGTTCTCACCAAGGAAATTATTACAAGAAAGACAGGCAAAATACAATACATGAAAATACATGATAATCATGTCTTCAACATACACTGGTTTCTCAAGCAACATGTCTTTTACGACATTCTATTGGCATCAAACATCTGACAAAACTTAACATTTTCACAGGATAGTATCTATGACTCAAAACATTGTATTGTTGAAAAACAATCCTTATTCATCCCACATCATCCATTGCATAGACAAGAGGTAGGTAACCAGTGAGAAACAAAACAAAAGAAAACAAATACCTTAAAGAAAAATTGTTTTAAGTATTGCAGAAGATCTATGTGGGAACAATACAAAATCATGTGGACTTGAATATTGAGGGGTAAATCACTGTCTGTAAATCTTGTTCATTTCTCAAAGAAAAATCTACGCAATTGAAATCTTAATAAAAACCTTACACGCCTATCTCAGATGAGTGTTTTAACTCTTGGAAACTATGAAACAATAAATGCTACACCCAAATTCCAGTCGCAAAAACTATGAACCTTGTTTCAATCTTCCAAGTCTGATGCACATATGACTGTCCACTTCAAAAAAACAAGAGACAAATAAATAAACTCAAAATTATTTCCAATAAACAAATTCATTTACTCGAGATTGATATTAAGCATTTTTCTTAGTAAGCATTTAATTAACATGTAAATAATAAAACTCCATCTCAAAACCGATATATGAAACAATCCTTTATTATTTTAAAACATCACAAATTCTCTACAGCGAGGAGTATGACAAATAAAGAAAACAAGAAAATGTAGATAAAATCATGCAAGGTAAATGAAAAGGCAGGGTTATAAATTGTTATTAAAGTAATTCCAACAAAACTATCTTAGAAGTAGTAATAAAAACTAATAATATTGAGCAACTAAGAAATAATTCCATATATCAAACATAATGAACTTCTATGATAACATGCAACTTGATACATGATAAAAAAAATTACAATCGACATGAAATAAAAAAGAAAAAATCTAAATAAACATCAGATGTCTATAACTAGAAATCGTACCAACATGCTTTTTTTCAAAATAAAAGAGAAGCTTTTAATCTTCACCACAGTATAAATAAGAGCATAATAAAATAAATAGTAATAAAAATAAACAAGTCACAACAAATAGCAAACAAGTCTGAATTTCACAAGTCGAACAGGGATAAGAAAATAATGATACAGTGGTTGTTTCAAGGTGAAAGATTAAGAAAAAATCATATTATTTTAAGCCAAGACAAGGTGTTAAAACCAACTTTCAATAAGAAAATAGTGATCAATATTCAAAATATGCAGTAAACCAATGTGAATTGTTCAGAAAAAACAAGAATCTTTCAAGTGTTTTAAAAACATCAACTTTACAGTGTATTTAACACAAACCTTCAAAAATGTGATGACACAATAAGTAACTTATGATACTTCTTACATTTTCTTCAAAAAAAGAAAAGAAAATAGTGTCAGTTAAGTGTTGAATAGTTTAAGGATTTGCTTAAACAGCTACCACACCTAAAAAAATGAAAATCAGAAGTTTTGTATCTTACATTACCTAAGCAGAGAACAATTTTGCAAACTTATTAAAATTCCTGATACAACCAAAATATTTTCAATCTATTATGGCAATGCGGTTGGATAAAGATGTATCATAGATGATTATAAACAAATTAAGTTTCGACATCTCCATATAAAAATAGTTCTGATATGCAGTAGGAATGATGAGACACACCTAATCTTGTCAACAAATCGACTCATTTAGCACTCGAAAAAAACCTTCCACAGTATTCTATTTGATGATACTATCGATTCTTAGACATTTCCCTGAATCTATTTAACTGTATAAATGTGAGGGATCATCTCAAATGTTCATCAAAAATCTAATTTGTTCATTTAAAAAAATGTCTTCATGTCAAAAATGCACTAATCATATTGTTGATGTAATATTTAAGCAATCAATAGTCTAAATTGGACAAACTTTTGAGATGATTCCTAAAACAGAAACAAGAAAAATTTATATACGTACAAACCATTATTTCATACACACTCATTAGATATGCATGTACACACATTTCGTCACTTTTAAGATCATTTTTAATGAATTTTAAACTAGACGCGATTTATGTTTAGTTAATATCTTAATCTGACTTTATTTCAACATAGAGATCTTTCGACAAGTTTATAACCTGAGATGATCACTGAGCATTAGAATACCATGAATTGTTGTACTCCAGAAAAAAATCAGTATGGATAGCTGTGAGATACATATGACTATCAGAAGATTACTATGATTGAAATGTTCATGAAAAAAACTTAAAGGAGATAAAAACAACAACCAATAATAGAACTACTTTCTGCAATAGCCATAACTTTTTTGCTCGTTTTTACTCACACAGCATAAGTATTAAGGAGCACTTTTATATCATGTAATTGTTTAAGTCAATGAAGAAGAATTGCGCTTGAAAATTGAAGTTACGGTATGTTTTGTGACCCCTAGTCGAGGAAAAATATGATGATTTTTTATGCATTTAGAGCATGCTTTTGCCCTACTATAGGAGTGACATGGCATAATAAAGCTACAATAAAAATAAATACAAAAAATAACTAAGTTATGGCTATTACAAAAAAGTAGTTCTATTATTCTGAGAGACTATAAGTTCTTTGAAAAACATTAGGCCTCTTCAAACTGCATTTCTTAAACTGGTTTTAGTACTGTCGTCTCAAGATTTTCATTTACAAAATGCCTTTAGACTATTGGAAAATCAGATTAAGTTTAACTCTTTTTAAATAGATTCTTTTATTTACTTTTTTCATTTTCTTGAATTGTTATTTTTTCCCTTTTTTTATAGAATCAATTAAGTTGTTTGTTATTTTAAATGCTTATATCTTTTTCTTCCTTTGGTTAACAAACACGTACAGACTTTCTTTTCTGTTTTCTTCTCTCAGACTATTGTTACTCTTCATTATAAACTGGGCGGAAGGGTTGTTTAACACTTTTGGATGTTCTTCTATTATAAGATAATAAGAAAGCGGCAAGACGCTAATCTAGTTTTAGACTGTGTATTTCGCCTTCAAACACAAAAACAGTTTAACTTCTTCTTTAAAACAGTTTTAGAGTGTGGTCTGAAGTGGCCTATTAATTTCTATTTAGATTACAGCCTTGATTATTTGTTTTAACAGAAAAAATTGCACTAAAACATTTTTGACAAATGATTATTTGCACGCTGAATCTCACAAACATCATTTATCTTCTAAAGATTTATCTGCACGAAAGTTTAAAAAATTAAAATAAAAAAATAAAAAAATAATGATGACATCTAAAATACAATCTGATTGGTCGAAATTCATTTTTGCGCGATTTTATGAGGATAACATTACACTGCAGTTTGTTTTGAAATTAAAATTCAACACAAGACAAGATGAGAAATGTAAACAAAAAAGTTGCAGTACGAAGCGTTGGAAATATATCAATTCCAAATGTAAAATACTGTAAAAAGAGTTATACCATTCAAAATGAAGTAACTTTTTTGAATGTTTCACGACTTTACTTACACTTTTAAGGTAGACGGAAAAGAGATGGTAAATTTGTAAGTTAGATAGAGGGGTGAGGCCAAGGAGAAAACTCATTAAATATTTCTTATTCTTTTCTATATATATTTTGGGCCATTTGGGTATCAGTATCAGTATCATCAATATCTAAAAAGAAACGTGAATGGTGAAAAAATATATCTTGATAAATTAGTAATAAATTGTAAAAAATTTACCAAAAACAGGAAATTGAAATTAAAAATTAGACTTTTGCTTCTTTGAAAGAATGAAACAACAGCCCTACAATAAAATATTGTTGAATTCCAATTGCACAGTCAGATCGGATCAAAGCCTCAAATGATCCAATAGAACTGGAGAATTGAGAAAAACCACAACACTTAATGATGGAAACCTCATAATGACAATGTATTTTACCTAGGAAATAGCATTTTTTTTCTTAAGAAAACAAAGAAAAAGAACAAAAAGTGAAACCAATGATCCCTTAAGTTTGATGTAGGTCGGAATACTAACCGAACTCTGCGTTTGCATTTAAGGAGATCTTTAATAGTCTCATAATAGAACCTGATAGTTTTAAAATCAAATTTCTCCAAACATACTTGACGAGAAACATCAGAAAATTAACCAAATTTAAAATAACTGAGCCTGAAAATTCAATAAGATAACTGTTGATCTTTCTTACACTACCCAGTCGAATCAGATCAAAACCTCAAGTGATCGAATGAAACTGGAGCTGGAAAGGAAGAAAAAACTTATTTCATGAATGACCAGGTCTGATTCAAAGCAACAATTGATGTGTTGTGAAGAGAGAGACCCCAACGTTTTGTGCAAGGTGTAAAAATATTGTTTGGATGTTTGTAAGAGAGCAATCAAAAAACCTTTTGGTCACATCTTCAGAGCCACACCTTATTATTCATTTAACACAAAACCTAAATGAATAAAAAACTGTATTCCTGATCAATTTGTCAATATGAAAAAACACAGATATAAATTTTCACAAAACTGTATCAATTTTCACAATATTGTTCCAGGGCCAGGTGACATTTTAAATTTCAAATTGATGTGGCTTGTAAAAGGTAGGAGACTTGTTTGACTGTAATCTAATTCAGAACTAACTGAGCCTCAAAAAATATTTTTATGATAAATTGTTCTAGACTGGCAATAGGAAAAAACTCAAATCAATTAAGACCAGCAAAGCACGGAAAGGTTTGGGAGGGAGAGATGGATATTGAGAAAACTGGAACCTGGAAACAAATTGTGAGAAAAAAGTTTAATAAATTAGAAGAGGGTGGAAATTTCAATGGCGTACTTGCATTCTATTCAAACCATGTGTTAATAATCTAGCACTGTCTATATGAAGACTCAGTGGATTTAATCGTTTCAAGATTGTAAATTTGTAATATTCCAAAGAGCTGTCAGCCTTATGTTCAATCATTGCATGCATAGAAAATGCAGATTTTTCGTAATCCTTCTCATTAAAGCAACCGCGCGCAGTGTATTGAAATTCTGCTGTTGAAATATTGGAGATTCCTCCCAATGATTGAGTCCCTAACATTTGATGGCAAAATTTGCAGTTTTGTTGGTTGCACATTTGACTGGTGTTATATACACATGCTACGATTTCTGACTACCTGGTCTCCTATATTCAAACCTTTTCTATTGGCATAAATGACTTTATGTTTCAAATCTGTATAATATGGCTCTAAATCCTTGATCAATTTTTTCAATTCGCTACTTTCTTTGAAATATTTAAAACTGAAGATCAGTGATTTCTTGGGCAGTTGTCTTACTGAGTAACAACTGTTACTACTTATTTTTTCTGAAATTTTAAGAGGTTCTGATTTCTTGTAACCAGCATTTAAAAAAACTTTTGTTTTGTCCATATCCATGTCTTGATTATGTTCTTCTGTATTTTGTTTCAAGATGCGCTGTAAAAAAAAAATGGGACAGACGAAAAGGTGTGTGGAGCGTGGCAACTTCTTCTGTCTAAGTATCTCATTACACCAGTTGGTTTGCGATAGAGTCTTGTGTTAATTGTGGTTGTGCCATTAGAGTAACGAGTCAGGTAGATTGTCATATCCAAAAAGTTTCCGGAATCTCCTATGCTGAATTCATTGAATGTAATACTGTATTTTTGTGTGAGCACAAAATGTAATGTAATGAAAGCTTTGAATTGGTCTTTAGTGCCTTTCCATCCACCAAATATGTCGTCGATGAAACGCTGCCAATATTGAATCAGATTTAGGTAGTTAGATTGATAAAAATAAGCCAAT
>JAUKPT010000038.1:0-32183 GCA_032273505.1 Nanomia bijuga | reverse complement strand
ATAAGATTTTCTGATAACTCATATAAAAAACAGAATTAATTTATATGGACTTTAAGATTTCAGATAAATATCGGGAAAAAAAGTTATCTGAGTTTGTAAAGCCTCAGTATCCATTCTTTAAAAATTTCCAATTACAAAGACGCATAAACAGGGTAACTACACTGGGATGACACTATCTTTTGTGATTGCGTTGAACTAGAAAAATATATATGTTAGTAGTAAGGAAGTACCCAATAAAAAAAGATGAAACTGTGCATACCGTTTCTTTGTAAAAGGAAAAGGATTTCACCAAAAAACATCTCATAATCTTTAAAACTTATATTTATTTTTCTGATTCTTATTCTAATTCTGACAACAAAACAAACAAAACATCTTTTGGTTTACTACAAATTTCACTTCAGACGTTAATAATCTTATAATCACTAATCTTGTTGAACCGAGGGAGGGCCACCCCCCAGACAAAGTGGTCGTCGGGGTTGTAACAAAACAAAAATGGTAATCTGTACGTCATTACAGTCACGTATTGGTTAATCGGTAGGGTGATGGTCTGAACCATGTGATGTAAATAATGATTTTCAACAGTTTGCTATCAGTTTAAACATAGCGAATATGGGTCTTCATAACCTTCACGCGCAACGCTATATCGTAAGTCAGTCGTGTTATCACTCATGTGAGGGTTGACGTGGCCCTTATAGTTACCGGTTCAGGACCGGTACGCCGCCGGAGATATCCGATGTTTTCATAAATGTCGTATTTTCGCCGCCCCAAATCATTTTGGATCGGTAGCATTTTCGTCGCCACTCCGCCCCTTTTTGTCATGTGAGGGAAATTGGGTAGTCAGTTGGTGCCTAATGGAACACTTGATGGGATTTTAGTCGTGACCTTGAGAATATACACATAAGCCACAAGTGCTAAAATCGCAACGCTAAGGAGTTATCACCAAATTTCGTTTTTTTAGCCGTTTGATTGGTTAGGGATTACAATATCAATTTGAAATGTCAAAATTTGATGTTTTGTTAAATTCAAAATTATTAAAAACGCTTCTACAATACGAACCAATAAGAATATCGATGATGTAATTTCTAATCTTTGGCAAAAAAGGTTGACACAACATACTAACCCTATGATCTTATGACCCTATGACCTTATGACCCTATCTATAAACCCTATGACAAAAGTATTTTTCTCAGACCTTATAGTTTTATTTTTCTGAAAGATTTTGCTCCCATTCTATTGAAATCTGTGTGTGTGTATGAACGTCTCTACGTGAGTTTTCCCATCTTTTTTGAACAGCAGAATACGCTTTTCTACCAACATTGGAGCTCATTGGTTCAAAATATATCGGTGAAAACAATGGGAAAGCACGACATAATAAATGTAATCCTGATATAGAATAGAAACAGTCGTAAATTTCGAGTCACGTGATATTATTCGTGCAGAAAAGTTCATCTCAACATACGACGATGTCTTTTATCATAAATCAATGGCGTTTCCTAACCATGTGGTATAAATACTATGGTGAAAATAATAGAGAGAAAGAGATTCATATTCTTTGTTGGTATTAGATACAACTATTTAAATTAATACGTCAATTTACATTTATTGTCGCAAGTTTTGCATTTGACAGTCAGAAGCCTTCTTCGTTATTTTGTTGTGGTCCCTTCGTTACGCCACTGGTTGTGGTGATTTTTTACCTTTCTGTTTGCCAGAAAAATAATTACAGACAAGTGTATCTTTATTTAGAACAAGAAAATTCGATACATGAGAAAGATATTCTGTTCGTGATAACCCTTTCTTGGTCTAGAAATATTTGATCATTTCAGTAAAAGAGAAAGATATAATTTTGATGTTTTCTAAAATTTTACAACAATAATAAAACTTCTAGCTATTACTTTTTTTATTTTTGGTGAGATTGATCCTTTTCTTTGATGAAAATGTCCATTAATTGAAAAACTATTTTCACTGACTTTGACGATAAGTTATTATAATTCATTGTCGAGAGAGATGCAAAACTTGACTTTAACGTTGTTTTTTTTGGTCGTTAATTTAACTTCTTGCATTGTTTGATTCGTACTGATTGTTATATTAACCACTTTGTTCGCATTTATTTGTTCCGCACACAAAGGTGATGTTGGCAGTTCCGAGAATTTTTGTTGCGGTGTTTTCCTTCTTCCTTATTTGTGCCAGATAGATAATTACAAATTGATCAATCCTGGTCTAGACAAGTAAATAACATAAATAAGCAAAATATTTTGTACCTCAATGCCAATTTTCTTTCATGGAGGCAATTAAATACAATCTTTTAGCACATTCCATAATCATAAGTTCACGTCTGTTCACGTTTGTGCCAGGTAAATAATTACAAATTAGTCAAATCATGTCTAGACAAGTAGATAACAGACTAAAGCAAAATGTGTTGTTCGCAAAATAAGCATTTTAATGCCAATTTTCTCTCATGGGGCCAATTAAATACAATCTTTTAGGACATTCCATAATTATAAGTTCACGTCAGTTTGTGGCAGTCGGGATATAACTGGAAACCACATAAGTCCCTAATAATAATTAAGTACTGTTGAATGTCGAAGCACGAAAGAAACAAACAACTATTGTCGTATCTCGCAGCGCAATAGCGCAATTTGATTGGTTGATTAGTGTGTGACATTTGTAATGTTATTGTCTTGTAACATTAAAAAAAATGTTACACACAACAAACAAATGTTACACAGTACAAAAAACTAACAGAAAACTAGTAGATAAAAAAATTAAAAGATTGTGTTTGTATACAAAAAGTAATTAAGTTTTTGATGAATTACGCGCGTCAAATTAAATTTGGGTGAGCTACGACAATATATTTGCTGCTCGCTTTTGTCGTCTGACATCAAATATGTCTTGCTTCTAAATCAAAATTGTTGAACTCGGTCTGTGGCCTCGTTCAACATTATTAATTTAGAAGCGCGACATATAAAATGTCATACTCCGAAGCATGCAGCAAATATATGTCATTCTCTTTTTGATGTGATTTTATTCGGTCGGGTCTGTAGCGAGATATTTTGAGACTGAAAAATTCAGTTGCTCTCTCAACTTCGAATTCTTTGTTGGTCTGTTATTTCCCCTGACTATGAAATACGGTTAGGGGTCGCTCATAAATCGACTTTGTTACAGAGTCGTGTCAATGTAGGTGAAATTTCTACCCGCTCCCCCTCGTCATTTTTATTTTTGGTTACAAAAAATTTCACATGTCCGCCAGCTTTATTCGTCGTTTATGTTTGTTTTAAAAACAACACGCATGCTAATAGAACAGTTTGATTTAAGTCTTGGCTGGTTTGTCAATAGAATCTTCAGCATGAAATATTTTGAAATTCCGAGAAAAATCCTAGTTAGACAAAACATTTTAGTCGAGAATGGGAATTTTCGATTTTCAATAAAACGTCAAAAATTTTACTCCTTCCCCCACCCCTAACGTCAACTGACGACACTTTGTAACAAAGTTGATTTATGAGCCACCCCTTAAGTAGGCACAGTCGAATATTCCGAATATTCGATTTTGAGTTCTCTGCTCGATGCATAATAGAAGAAACGAACTATTTTGAGAAAATTTCGAACAGAATAACTGACATCCTATTGAATCAACTTCATCAATTAATTGGAAATTCTGAAGCCAATTCAATAAGAATTCTGTTCAGTACATTATGAAGGGTAATTTTTAGTCAGTTAAAAGACATTTGGCTTAGATAATCAGTGTTATTACAAACAAACATTGACTGCACAGAGGCACAGAACATACTGTATTCAAGTAAGTTAAGCATCTTTCAAAGCTATACTTACTGGATATGAGTGTGTTTAAAATAGATGCAACAAAAGGCATTCGAGTCGCAATGTGATGGAAAAGTTTACCACTTATGATGGAGCAGCCACGCTCTTTACGTGATTATTAAGGCAATGGATTAAGTCCCACTAACTGTTTCATCAGATGTCAACTGACTATCCTCATGGCATATATCAATTTTGCATGCTTATTGCGAATATGACCGGTGTTTAGGGTGAATAGGAGACTTTCGGCTATAATCAGTCTTAATCAGTTTAATTTTTGTCCATTCTATTATAAAACGGACACATTTTCAAAATGTTCAGACTTAAAAGCGCATTAGATAACTTGATCAGCCACGAAAAGAAGATGAAAAAAAAAAGTTACATTTTGATAAGATGGTAAAATTTCTTGCTTATTCAGCATAAATTCGCCAATTTCGCCAATTACACCAACTTCAATCTCAATAATCTAAGGTACGCGAAACTACTTAATTGATAAATTTCTTCTACCAGGTTCAGGTCAAAAGCCCACACTTAATGTGCTTGTTTCCCCATTTGTTTATCTTGGCAATTACTTCAACCAAAGAATATGTGGAGATTGTAAATAAAAGACGGTTGATCTGTTTTATATTAGATTAGCTTTTATTGGTTCGATTTAAAGTCTACCGCATGTTGATCAAGAATAATTAAGTATTAGTAAGCTATCTGTCTTAATTGGGCATTTGAAATTGGCATAGGTCAATGAATAGCAGTAAATTATGGAACCAAATGTCCAAGATATAACATTATAAAACATCAATGTAGTAATAAATATTTCGATTAGAAAGATGAATACGAGAAGCTGTTTTATCATTTTTAACTGGGTACTTTGTCTGCTTACTTTTAAACATTAAAACAGTACTGTACGAAAGAAAGACCATCAATGACAATATATACATAAGAAATCAATTTTGACTTCAATCAATTCCCGAACCAGTATTAATATAAACTGTGAGTACATAATCTCTAACAGTATTAAGAAAATGTCTTAAAAAAGTCCATATAATATTGGTTTTTGATTATTAGATCACATTACATCAGTTTTTTCTGACAAATATCATGATGATGATGATCATCATCAGAACTATCCTTTTGTTATCCTATTTTGTTACGGTATGTTTGTCCAGTAACTGTGCGTGTGTCCACTCGCTGTTGTTAAATGGTTTAGAACCAATAAACGTGAACAATAAACGTTCTGCGTATATAGACATTATGAGATTGGTGAGCTCGAGACGCGCGTGGAAACCGGGTCGATCTGAGAGGAGATTTGGGTACCAGTTGAGAATAGAATTTGTAAATTGTGTTCACGAGATAGAACTTCCTATACTAAGGTACAAGATACAAACTATTATCCTTTAGTTATTTTTAATAGCTAAATTAAATATATTGTTTGAATTGTCTAAAATTGTCTTCATATCAAATTAGATCTTCCATGTATATTTTTTGAAACAGTTGAAGGGCAAAAGAATCATCTATTTTTAGACCGAGAAAAGTAAAAAAACATCGAGTATGAGGTGGGAAAAATGTTCACCCACTTACACGCCGGTCCGTCTAGCCCCTTCCGCCCGCGCCATTCTATGTGTACGCTAATACTTGAGGTTTAAGAAAACGCAAATACTACGTCATTGTCCTCAAATACCTGAGAACGTGTTAAAAACCCTCAAAAATCCCAGTCGTTTAAAGGTTAAATTAAATACCTGTCAATATGATTTGTTCTAGAAAAATTAGCTATTGTTTCGTCCAATTGTGTGATGGAGTCGTTTCCCTTTATTTCTTGCGGTGTTTCGTTTTCCCCAACGCCTTGTTTCTACATCACCGCCAGACCCAACGTCATACAAACACAACTATTTTTTAAGGAATAATGTGATTGGTTAAAACAGTTTCTCCTTGCTATATGGCAGGCGTCTTATCTCCTGCTTACATAAAACACAAGAAAGGGATTTGGAATAATCAGTGATGTGTGTCTTTATATGTGTTACGTTTGACCAATAGACTTTATTGAGAATCTGCCAGTTGATACTTGAGCACTCATATGGTTTAGTATTCTGAGAGTAAGCGAAAAAGTGTTGAATTTGGCTTAAAGATTATTTGATTTGGAATAACAAGCTTCCAAAGACGTGATCAAACAGTTAACAAGGTAGGATATTTATTAAGCAAGCTTGCTTTTATCGCCTCCATACTTTAAAAGGATTAATTTTCGTGGATTTCGCGGTATTTCAAATTTTCGCAGGTATTTTCTTTCGCGGAAATATATAGGCATTTATCAAATATAGCCCCTAATGATGGCCAAAGTATCGAAAAACGGCTAAAAAGCATGTATTTGACTGAAAAATAATTTGAAATATCGCGGATATTAAAATTCGCAGATTTCGCGGTGATTTCCAAGGTAAAATGAATCGCTGCGTAATTCTGCACTATTGTATGACATTGCTTGGCGTTAAAATCTAGAATGTTCTATGTAATATTGATTACCTGCCGTTCATCAACCAATAGCACCAGATAATTTTAGGATATTTTTTTATCATGCAGTTTACCAATTGGTCCAGTATAGTATTTAAACATCCATGAAATTTATTTTTAAGTGAGGACTTATTTGGCTTAGTATTTACTATCATCGTGTTGATCCGCCATGCCCCATCGTGTTCTTGAAGACATAATTCTCAAAGTTATCTTCTTGGGTTCATCGTAATCCAATCGGACTTCTAGGTATATACCTATTAAAGCAAATCTGAATTGCAAAGATAGCATAGCATAAGGTTGCACTCTACACAAAATCATCCAAGTCGATTGCGATCGCGCAACGATTGCGCAAAATTCTTCAGCGCAATAGTGAAATCGATCACGCAAGGCACAGAATTTCATCTTTTGGATCGCGTAAAATGTGTTCGCTATGCCATATTATATCATATGTTATTGTTATAATTGTGTTAGAAGGTAACATATTTTGCTTTAAAAAAGAAGTTAACATAGTAGAATTACAGTACCGATCAGAGAACAACTGGTTTGAAAAAAGGACAACTCAACCTCGATCGCGCAATCCCTGTGCGCGATCGTGTAACCGATCACGTACACATTTCTTACTGAAAGGCCTGTCTAAAAGATTAGACAAGCATATAGAATCAGTTTTAATTCAACTTATACCGCACTATGATCTCTGGATCAATCAAGTCTATACCCAATGAATTGTGAATACAATTTTTATCAAACGTTTAGACATAAGAGAACAGAAACGCTCTGGTCACAAACTACTCAGATCTGTTCCGTGCAGTAATTCTTTCTCTTAACACTATTTTGCTACCCTCCTTTTCTAGATTACTTGTCGCTTTTCTTCACCATTTTATCAGGTGAAAAAAAGACAAACAAAGGTCTAGAATCGGATGATTCTTTGATTCCAATTACACAGGACTAGGCATAAAAAGTTAACGTACCATCAATTCAAAATACGGTTTTTATCGAATGGTTCGCTCACCAAAATAAGACTTATCATCATATTAGACATGGTTTCATCCAGCACTACCGAAAATATCTATCAAATATGGCTTAAAATTAAAAGGAGACTCGCCACATCTAATCCTCATTCGATTCGTCGTTTCATTCCTTTCTACATTACTTGTCTTTATCTTCACAATATCATCAGGTGAAAGGGATGAGCAAAGATCTAGAATCGGGAACAAATTCTCTTTGATGAATCAAGTATATACCAAAATCTACTAATTCAATTTTCATGAAACGGTTATACTCTTGAGGACAATATCACTATCTCAACACTCTGGTGGTAATTCTTTATCTTAAAACACTCTTTTGCTCCCTCTCCTTCTAGATTATTTTCCTTCCTCTTCATCATTTCAACTGGTGAAAAAAAACGAACCAAGGTCTAGAATCAGATAATTATATGGTTCAAATTACAAAGTTTACGTTTTTCAAACTCTTAGACTCAAAAACACTATACTACTCTTCGAGGAATGTTAAGAATGGAGATGACACTTTCTTAATTTATTTCCCTCTCTTCTTTTCTTATAATATTGAAAAGTATTTTTGTGATTACCTTGCGCTCGTTTAGAACAATGAATATAGATGGACACAAGATGCTCTAGCAGCCACCTCTTTTCTTTCGCCTATTTTCTTTACCTCCAGAAAACCATTTAAATTTACTCATTCTTAATAACAGAAAAGAGCAAATTTGAAACGCTTTTGTAGATTATATTTACTGAATTTCACAACTTCAATTGGTGGTATGGTAATGTCATCTTTCAACACACTTTTTGGATGGGGCATGCGGATGGTAGATGCGAGTGTAGATGCAAGATCTTAGCGAGGGCACAATAACTATTGTTAGGCAATGCAAAGATCTTGTGCATGGATGTTTGATCATAAGTGTAAACTATTAACCATTAACCATCAACCATTAACCATTAGCCATTCTGCATTGCCATCGATTTTAAATTGTTTGCTCTAATGCTTTGTTTAGGAGTGGAGGTTTTACGGGTAGAAAGGTAAACAGTTCTTCTATTATTATTGAGTAAAGAAGTTTCACACCTTTTTGCCTGAAATAGGGTTGAATTAATTTTCTGAAAAGTGTACAGTACTTCTAAAAAAAAACAATATGATTTCTGTGGAAATGGTACAAGATTTTTGATGAATAATTCATCCGTTAAACCTGTACAGTTAGGCTTAATATTTGATATTTGTAAAGTTAGGGCTCTTCTTTCTGGAATTAGTCTTGAACCCCACTCTGACAAGCATGCAACTAAATTTATTCCCTTAACAACCAAGCATGGCGGAGTTGTCTACGTAATAACACTTTCAACTTATCTTTCGTGTTATATATTCTTCCAGAACATGCATCTCATTATATTTTTTCATTATATAATAGACCACCTTATGATGTTCCAGAATGAAACAAAACTGCATAGATATTTTCAACGGACATTCCATGATACCGGTGTTTTTTAGTATTTTTAGTGTTTTAGTATTCTCATTCATAGATCATGCTGCCATCTTGTATTTTCCTTCAGAACATCATCTGCATCTCCTTATATTTTCCATAATATAAGGGAATCTCCAATGATGTTCAAGAATGAAACAAAGTTGCAAAGATAAATATTTTCAACGGACAATCCATGTTTTTTGATATTTTCTTGGATCTCCAGTAAGTACAGAAAAGCATTCATTGGTTAGATCGTGTCGCCATATTGCATTTTCCTTTAGAACATCACCCGCGACCCTCTATCTTCGTTAAGAAAATTGAAGAAATTTCAAATGATGTTCCAGAATGAAACAAAACTGCAAAGATATTTTCTTGATTCCTGGTACAGTAAAAAAGTAATAAACCAATCGTGTTCAGAAATACCCGAAATTCCAATATATCCAAGCTGACAAAACGAATAGTAATCATCTATAACACCTACTCAAAGAAATACAGTTGAATCGATGTTGTTAAAGTGTTGTTTGTGATTGATAGATTAAATCGAGATTCACATCATGGCGCTTTGATACGGTAGTAGTTTGTTCTTCGATTTTGTCATCGTCCACTATTTCGTTCATTCTTCACTATCACTATTTTCTGAATAGTAACCCAAATGAAAACAATGATCAGAAATCAACATCATATCAACTGTCTTTCTTCAAGTAAATTTTTTTTTTATCCCTATTTATGTTTTTCAAGAAGTAGTGAGTTTTCTAGAATCAAACATCAATACTCGCATTGCTTTGTGACGATTGCAGTATATTTCTGATCAAAGTCTACCCCTGTCGCCTACTTTCTACAATTTCATAATGTGTTGAGGGGTTAGGAAATAAAAACATCTATGTACAAATATAAATCTAACCTGTAGTCCTCCAAGTCCAGTCGTTAATATGTCTTTTAAAATCAACTATAAACTCGCTTAAAAATCGAATCCATTTTAAATACATTCCAATGACATTTCCTTTTTAACGAGCAATTACCGTAAGCATAATTGATATGTTAAAAAAGGAATTGTTATAGGACTGCTTTACTGGAAGGTCATCTGGGCGAAGAACTAAGATTTGTCTCTTCTTCCTAAAAATACCTTTCTTGCCACGTACCAATTTTATCTCAGTCTTCAATTCTTCTTGTGTCTTTTTAAATAACATCGACACTCGTTATGCTTTGTAATATACTTTGTAGTATGTTTTCTTCGAAAATATTATCTGTTGTCTGCTATTTTTCCATCATAAATAGCACCAAATGAAATAGAAGTTTTGTATTCAAATCACCATCATAACATCAAGGTTTGTTCTGTGTAAAACGCAGTTCGGTAATGAAAATATCGCCAAATTACTGCATCAGAAAGTTTATTGGTTCCATTTAAAATAACACTTTTTTTTTTGGTTAACGCTTTTACATTACCCAATTAGTATTATGATGATGTAATTTCAAACCAATAAAAGATTGAATTAGCCTTAATTTGGCGGCAGTCCGATCACAATTTTTTATCACGGTGACTATTCTTCCTGTCTGTCAATGAACAGAAACTACTGAGTGGATATCTGGATATAATCTGATTTTGATTGTGTACTTAGATGCAATACAAGTTTATAGAGCACAAACATTATGTTTTACCAGAAGTAGTTTGGATTGTAGCATATATTAGTCATCTTGGTGATCTAATTCATTTTGATTTACGGAATAATACACAGCAACATAAAACTGAAATACAACTATTTCATCAGCCTCAAGCCAAACCTGTTCTTAAATGTACAAAGAAAAACCCGCTATTCCTTTGATATGGTAACTTGTTGTTCTATTTTATCCAGAATTACTTCCAATCCTCTCTATTTTAGTTCAAAAAATAGTTAAAGGTTTCGAAGAAATCTGAAATCAAATCACACCCTGAAAACTCAACAAAATCTCTTATATAGAAATTTGATGACTTCGCATCTCACACGAGTTTGAAATAAACATCAGTTTATAAACGCAAGCACAAACATATAACATCAACTTCTGTTGAAAAACTAAAATAAAATACATTTTAGATTACAAGTGAAACTTTGTCTCCAATTTATTCTTATTTACAGTGAGTGCAATATAGAGTTTTGGAATCATCAACAGTATCACATCAACATTTGCCCATTATGTCATTGAATCTCTTAGATCGGTTGCTTTTCCAGTATAACACCTGTTCTCTCAATAGTAAATTGAAGAAGACTTTATCCTATCTTCCTTGGAAACCTCAAGATTTTTCTCATAAATGAATACTCATCTCAAACCTATCCAAACATTTATTTCTCTTTACCCAATAACAATAAAATAATTGAGTTATAAGAAAAAGATCTATTATTGGTTTGATACGTCTTTCTGGAAATGTATATTTCCAATTCAATCATCTTCATTTGATGATCTGATAATTTTGACTTCTTCTGATGTTATCTTCCAAAACAATTGTATAATCTCCATTATTTTGATTCGCGAAATAGTGTAGACATCCACGATTCTTTTGGGATCTAATCAAACACCACGTCAACACCATACCTCATCAACACAGGATCCTGAATCTCACGAGGTTGTTGATGATAATGTGTTTAGAATTTCTATACAAAGTATAACTTGCTATTATTTAGATCTGTTAACTTGTTCTTCCAGAATCACTTCCAATCCTCTCTATTTTGGTTTGAAAAAAAGTTAAAGATTTTGAAAAAATATCTCCGAGAAGTCAACAAAATGTGATAACTTCGTATATCAAATAAATCCCATGTTTGATATAAATATTTGAACCTCTAAAGTCTTTCATTGGCTCAAACAAAACCCCATAACATTAACTTCTGTTGAAGTTGAAAAGAACAATAACATGCAATAACATTGTTATGAATCTTTTTTTTTATTTACGGAGTAGGGCAGAGCACGTTTTTATCAATAGATTTCAATACATTGGGTGATTTATTATTTGTGCACAACATCGACAATAACATATTTAAATAGGTTCCTAACTAATACGAACTATGTTATAATAAAAATAATTAAGTTGAAAGTAAGAAAGTTGTTATTGGTTAGCTACTTCCGTCTCAATTTTAGGTTTCCAAATGATTCATCTTTATTCGACAATGCCTTGTCACTTATGGAAGGCTTGATCGCCTTAGAGGATCTATAATCTTCGTCAGCATGTCAACATGTTTTTCTGAATCTTAGGAAGTTTTTGATGTGTTAAAAAAGCGAATTTTGCATTTAGAATTAATTCTCTTTTCTCCTCCAGTTTACTCGCAGTTTACCATTACTTCAATCCTTGTTTATCCCACTTGTATTTTTGAACATTTTACATACATTTTTGAAATTGTGTGACGACACGAGTTTGAAATAAGCACAACTTCCCTTTCGATCGCATTACATGAAATACGCTTTGCTTTGTAGTGTGTTTTCTTCCAAGATATCTCCTGTTGCTTTCTATTTTCCTTTAATGAATAGAAATCAACACAAGGATCTTTCTGGAATCAAATCTCAATATAAAATTTGCGATTTGCGTAATACAAAAGGAAAGCCCAATGCTATGCGCTTTATCGGCATTTTTTCTACCAATGCGCGAACATCTGTGAAACTTTGTGCAAATGACATCTGCAACATTGTTTGAAAATAGATCCATTAACGCGGATATATTTGTTTTAACTGATTGACACGGGGGGTAAAAATTCGATGCACGCGTGTGTAAAATATGAACGATAAACATTAAAATCTTTGCTGTTAACCCTTCTGCTTTAAACTTACCACTGCTGTTTAACTCTGCTAGGGGTGGCTAAATTTTTAACTTCATGATTCTATCCAAGAAATCCTTCTTAGTAAGAAAATTACATATTTATTCAGTTTAATTTTTATCTTTTATACTTTACATCGAAACTGTTTGAATAATAAAGAAAACCCCTACCTGGTTAGTTAATCCATCTTTTCTCCCTGCTACCACCCGTCGTCCTTTGACTTGTTTTAGTCACGTCAAAACGTAACAACATAACAACCGGGTTGGATTGTTTGACGTCATTCGTCTCAAAGTTATCATGGTGACAAAAGGCTTGACTTAGGGATTTCACTTTTGGATTTACTCTCAGAAAAAGTTTTCAAATAACATCTTGTTTTATTTCATTTACTATTTAACCATGTCTCTAAACGATATCTGTATGTCTTTTCAGATCATTACCTATATTCATTTTATTTCATTTATCGTTAAGAAATATCAAAACCTAATAAAACGCGTTTTCGTCAAAATTCAGTTTAGCTACTAGGGTAAAAAAAAGTGTCTAAAATGAGCATACCTGCTCCAACCTCCCTGCTTATTGCAAGTTAAGAAATCCGCCATCCCCTTTTGAATTTGGTTGACCATGACTCGTGACTAATATCTTCTTTCCCAGCGAACCGTTCTGCAAAAAACAAATCATTTCGAAAAGTCTCTTTTAACATGCTAGAAATTTCATGTGGTCATTATCATATTATGATTAGATCTGTTAGTTTATTTCGTCGTGCGTCGCTCAGATAACTAATCTAAATACCCGTGAACTAGATAATTGGCTTTCATGATGCTAGATGTTCTGTGAACGCTAAGTATATAATTGGGCATTTTAAATCAAACGCAACAAATGAGTTGTGTAATGGCTTTTACATAACCAATATTTCTAGTTACGCAAACATGTTGCTAACAAGCAAATACACGCCAAGCAAAAAATTTTGCAGTTTGCTCAAAGTTTAATATGATGTATATACGGGGGGTTCATATCCATTTATATCTCCCTTGCTTGTCAGTTGGACCTTTTCTATATATTCTCGCTTCAGCTCACATTCCTAAAAAAGCAAACTTGAATCTCAAAACATCTAGAAAGAGATCAACTCTCAAAATGTATCTCAAGTCTATCATAAGATAGTTGAATGGGTTAGATTGTTTGAAACAATTTGCTATCCATTATGAACACGGTATTTTATTTTAATTATATTTCTTGCGTGTCCCAAATCGGCGTCTCTTATTTGATTAATAATAGATCGTACATAATAGATTGATAAATGAAATTGGTAAATGAAAAGAGTAGAATGATTAAATCTTCTGAATGTAGAGATTCGAGATCACCAATACTCCTGTAAGCTGAGTTATGATCATTTCAATCCGAAGTTACAAGGGATCAAAAAAATCATTGCTACGGGGGAATCGTTCAATCATCTTATACGCTAAAAATATTTGATTCTGATGGGAATTTCAGATAATTGGGTAATGCAGACACTGTACTTACAGATATTACATCTAGATTTTTGAAATCCGCAGTAACATCAGATTTTTTTACTCATTTTGTAATCCAACCATTATTCTTTGACACATTGAGAGTCATGGATCCAAGTTGACAAAATGATTTAAATGATTTTGTATTGGTTTTACGTCCTAATAATCATAAAAAGTGGTTTCAATCAAATTTCGGAATATTTTAAGATGAAAGTGATCCCCTCTATTTTAGCCTATCGAAGCAAAATTATGGTTTATGGCTTAATGCTAGATTTCATTATTGATATATAAGAGTTCTAAGAAATTCTAAGAATTTTTGATAAGAATTATTGATATCTAAGAATTCTAAGAAATTCTAAGAATTCTAAACAATGGATGTAAGAACATTTCATTAATGATTATTTTCAAGCCTGATACGGTGTTGGAATTTTTGGATTTCTGAGACACACCAAAATAAACCGTGTCTTTATACGTCCCTTTCTTGTCTGTTGGACCTTTTCTAGACATTTTCGCTTCAGCTCGCATTCATGAAAAGCAAGCTAGAAGCAGAAAATATCTAGAAAGAGATCAAGTCTATCAAAAGATTGAAATTCATGTCAACAATTTGCTATCCATTTATCTCTCCCTTGCTTGTCTGTTGGACCTTTTCATGACATTCTCGCTTCATAAAAAAACAAACTAGAAAGACAAAACATCTAGAAAGAGATCAACTCTCAAAATGTTTCTCATCATAAGATAATTGAATAAATTAGAAATGCATATCAACAATTTGCACATAGTTCTGTTGGATATAACATTTCAACTAATGATAAAACAAAAAGAAAAGGCTTGTCAATTCAAATGACGATCTATCCCGATCAGTCTTCGTTAATAATTATTTCATAATACATTAGCCACTATGAAAATTGGCCACAGTGCACAATTTTTCACTTATGTGCAGTTATATATGCAGAAGTTAAATAACGAATCATTCTATGTTCCCCAGGGATATGAAAAAGAAGCGGTTAAACAAGTGCACTTTAATGATCTGCATCAGAAGCATACATTTCCTTTGTAATTATCAATTTCTAGATTAGTCAATTTTAAACATTTTTTTTCGAAAAAGACACGATTAGTATTGACAGTCTAGAAACGAAAGCTTATATGATTTGAGTTTTCCCACATTCCTTATACATTGGTTCGTGTTTACATTGTCGTGTATGCATTGATATCATGATTCGTTCACGTTGCTACACGGCCCAACGCTGTTTTCTTGCGTTATCGTACTTCGTATCCTTATCCACCAGTCTTTTTAATATACTGGACTGGTAAGAGCCAGCTTTATCACAAACGTTGCTTCCTTTTCACTTATCTATAACACTATCTTTTACATTTTCAATATTCCAGTCAATCGCTTTTCTCTAGGCTTTAAAAACCATAACTAAAGATATACTCGATTTGTCCAGGGAAAATGTTGAAAACATTGTTTCCCTTAAGTATAAAGGCTGCCTCAAACTAACGATGTTCTCTCACTTCCATACATTTTAGATGATATACATGTCTGCCAACTTTAGAGGTGGATCTGGTCCTTTTTCTGAGAGTACCTTCGAAAAACCCTAATAGTTGGATTTTGGTGTTAGAAGCATTGTTAACGCCCATAAACGCATATTTTGTGATCATTTATATTCTATTATCATTATTCTACTCAAAAAATAAATATTTTCCCTAAAATAAGTGTACTCATGAATTAACTAAATACACTTATATATTTTTCTCGCCAACCAACCACGAGAATATTTAACTAGCTACAAATCTATACAATGGATTTTATGAAATTCCTCTCGAAATAATAAATATATTGCTCCATAATACATAATGCTCCATTCTTTGAGCCTTGACGTTTTCACTCAACCAAAAAATTAAAGCATAGATTAAAGATCGTTGTCAATAATTAGAATGTCATCAGTTAATCTTTCAACTCTCTTCAAGTGCAAAGGAAATATCATAATCATTTATGAATATGCTTAAGAAAAGAGCGTTATTCTACACAAAAACTGACTTCTTGTTATTGTATGTTCCAGTTAATTGTTTGTCCGAGTTTTTATAAAAAAAAACACCGACATAATCAATAATCTGGACATACCTCATTTTCAGCTTGATTTGAGCTTGCATAATCAACCACGAGAATTGATATAAATCTTATGCTACATTACTTCGCCTTCCATTCTAGATAAAATATTGGATTAAATGGAATCGTTTTTTACCTCTTAATGTCCCCCAATCATCTGATACACTATAAACTGATTTCTCCATCGGGCATAATCACAATTCAAACTCGATTATTTTTCTCGTTTACTTACAGCATAATTTTAGATCGAATCAATTACACAAACTACTATTGTTAATTTGTTATTCTTTCTTTCATTGTCAATTGATTGTCTATCTGTTTTAACTGTAAGAAAACCACTAAATAACAGTTTAGTCCATACAATGCCATGTTTTCAACTTGCTTATCCATATTCCAGATGAATGTCTATCTTCAGGCTTTACATAAGCATAAAACAAAATCTGGATATGATTTGATTTGCTCATTTTTACTGTGTTCGTTTTTGGCCTTAAAATATATAATCCAAATATTTTTTGCATCTTCGAAAAGATTTGCTGTACTCGTCAAATACTACTGAAATTGTCATAATGTTAATTTTACTATTCACCTTCAATAAATATAATTTCACTTCCTTTTTGACTCGAAACTACTAGTCCAAGTTCTTCTAGATAGTCAATGATTGACATATTCATATTGCTATGCGAGATCTGATATACTTCTTTTCATACGACACCAGGGGGATTTGTTCAGGAAATGAAACTTAATTCATAATGAACCATTCATCGAATGTATCATTTCTTTGCTTCCTTATGATCCAACTTGATGCTTTCTTCCAGTTTTATAAAAAACGAAAAGTAAGTTATCGGTTTGGAAATAAGTACAATTTCAGTTGTAAATTTGAATTTGGATACAGACCATTTTCTTTTGGTTTTATTTGTTCAAGATGATTTTCTGTCTTCAGTTTTATGTTTTTAACTTAGTTTTTCATATTCCAGATAAATGTCTATCTTCAAGCTTTACATAAGCTTCAAGATAAAACAATATTCTGGATATGATTTAATTTGCTCATTTTTACTGTGTTCGTTTTTGGTCTGAAACGTATTATCTCAAATATCTTTTGCATCCATGAAAAGAATTGCTATACTCTTCAAAGACTAATCAAATCGTTATAATCTTAATTCATATTCCAGCTGCTCGATGTCTGTAAATATAAATACATTTCCACTTACTTCTTCGTTTTGACTCGACAGTACTATTCCAAGTTCTTCTGGATAGTCAACAATTGGCTACACGCCATATTGCTATGCAAGAATTGATATAATTCCATTAATAAGATACTAGGAGAATTTGTATAGAACCATGGCCTACTATACTTTACTATAGTTTGCCATGATAGAACATGAAACTTAATTCAAATTGAACCATAATCGAATATATCATTCTTTGCTTCCTTATGATCCAGCTTGATACCTTCTTTCAGTTTTATAAAAAACAGAAAAATCAGCCTCCAGTCTGGATATAAGTACCATTTCTGTTGTCAATTTGTTTGCCTTTTTTCTAATGGAGAAATCTCGTCTCAAAGTCGTTACTTTGTACTTGTATTTGCCAATGATTGTAATTGAAATTTTTATAAAGACATAAAAAGAGAAAAAAAAAATCATAATGAACCATTCATTCACTACATCATTTCTTTGCTTCTTTATGATCCAGCTTGATGACTCATTTTCATTTTTCTACTTTTCTAAACCAAAACACAGACACTCAATCTGGATATAAGTACAATTTCTGTTAAATTTGTTTGTCTTAACATCACAGCTGAAACAAAATCCATCATCTGTACATAAGTACGACCTGGCGAGGACAGCCACGCAACAAATTACCTTTTTTGTCTGTCTTCTTCATACTTTTAACATGTAGTACTCTTTATGTCTACTCTTTACATAGGCAAATGCTGGTTGTTGTACTTTTTTTCTTCATCCATCTTTTTGCTGAAAGAATTCTCGGAAGAAGTTTCTGAACTCCTGAGTATATATTATATTCAATATAATATTATTTTTCTCGAAAAACAAGAATTAAACATTGCATATCAATCCTGACAAGGTCTACTTTAAATACGTTTTACGTGCATACCATGCTTGATAGTCTTTGTATGCCATATTTACTCTTACATGATGAACGAGGCGGTTTAAGACCAAACGTAGTGATCGGATTGGCTGAAATCCAAGAGTTCTATCAAATCGCGTAAATGGTATGTCATCTTTCAACACACTTTACGATAAGCACGTAAAGCGACTTTTGCATGGCTGTTCCATTAAATTTACTTCTTTAACTTTTATATATACAACAATTCGTGAGTAGATGTCCACATTTCCTTCTTTTGATCTGCAACTATTGAAAGTAGCGGAAAAAAATGAAGAAATCTGGAACTGGATTCAATTCAATATAATGTTTACATTAAAAATCTTATGTCAGTGATTTTCGGTTCAGTAAAAATTCTGTCAATCCATACCTAGAGTTTCTCCTTTTGATCTGTAACTATTAAAAATTGCAGAAGAAAAGAAGAAAATCTAGAACTGGATTTCAACTCAATATCATATACGATGACAACGTACATCAGAATCACTATCACTGTCCAACATTTTTATTTTGATCCTGTAAATCACTTGTTTCCTTATTGCAAACAGAATTCTAAGGACCAGTGAATGGCCCTGGCAACAGTACGTAATTTTCTTGGTCATTTCATTTTGTATTAATTTTTGTAAAGAGTTTCATCTTTTGAACGGCAATTATTTTAAATCGCAGCAGAAAAGAAGAAAATCTTGAATTGGATTCAATTCAATAGTACGTATTATATAATGACAACGCATTTTCATTTTCATTTTGATCCTGGCAATCACTTGTTTCCTTATTGCAAACGGAATTCTAAGGACCAGTGAATGACCCTGGTATCAGTACGTAATTTTCTTCGTCATTTCATTTTGTATCAATTTATGTCAAGAGTTTCATCTTTTGAACGGCAATTATTTTAAATCGCAGCAGAAAAGAAGGAAATCTTGAAATAGATTCAATCCAATAGTACGTATTATATAATGACAACGCATTTTCATTTTCATTTTGATCCTGACAATCACTTGTTTCCTTATTGCAAACGGAATTCTAAGGACCAGTAATTGACCCTGGTAACAGTACGTAATTTTCTTGGTCATTTCATTTTGTATCAATTTATGTCAAGAGTTTCATCTTTTGAACGGCAATCATTTTAAATCGCAGCAGAAAAGAAGGAAATCTTGAAATAGATTCAATTCAAAAGTACTTACGTATTATCACTTGTTTTTATTTGCACTCCCATTGTTGAGATGAACCAGTTTCGTGGTTGATCCCACTCGAGATTAAATGATTATAACAATTGTTACAACGTCGCCATTTAATTTATTTTTGCATCTATTTGATTCTTTTCATTGGTTTGCGACCAGATATCTTTTGTTTTGAAAGGGCGGTAAAAGAACATATTGAGAAACCTTTTTTAGGCTCTAGAATATTTTTTGTGACGATTTTGTTTCTATTGCCTCAAATGTTACGACTTAACGACTTTAGATCAAGAGCCATCGTAGATAATCGTAAGCAGAGGTTACACGAGTCGCGACATCCATTTGTTCCAGAGTTTCTTTATTTCATCTGTTTTGTTAAGTTAATAACAATTGAAAAAGGAACTCTGGAACTGGATTTGATTTGGATTTTCTGCGTTGTTAGATAACGCCAGTAACCTTCAGCACTCGTAGCAAGGGGTTTAGTCACAATGCTTAACTTTTTATTATTAATCTAATTATCTTAAACTTAATCCAATTTTGATTTATGAAACATGGCGAGAGTGTCCTTGATTGATATTGAATTTACTGCTGCGACCTTTAGTAATCTCCTTTAATAATCTATCATCTTTCTATAACATCCACTTCCTAAAATGATGTGAAAAAAAATAATCATCTCTGGAAAATGATTTAACCCTCAAGTGTTCAGCTTCCTTCTTTCTCAATGGTTCCGTTAAGAATCTTTTAAAATTAAGAAGTTTCTCCCGGCTGGAAATCAATTTCGGGTACCGCCAATACCCAAGTGGTCTGCATTCGACAACAGTTTATCCAACATTAAATTCTACTTTCGATGTTTTGTCCTGATTCTTGTCGAGAAAATGTTTTTTAAACTCTCTCTCTAAATAAGAGAAAGGCTAGAAAGACATCTTTCTGGACTCGAACCGGATAAATAGTAAACATATTGACATTCTTCTGCGTTGCTAAATGAGGGGAGGGGGTAGTTGAGAAGATTTTTGAGAAATATTTGAGAAACATAACAAATTATTTTCAAAAAACTACTCAACTACTTATTGTTTCATTTCTCCTCCTTGTAGAGATGAAAAAATTAGCAAAAGTGAATTCAACTAAATCTACATGTATTATCTTGTTTTCCCTTGTTTTGAACCAAATTCTAGACTTTTTTCTATCAAATAATATGAAAACAGTTATACAAATTGAACCTCAGATTACTTCAATTTGATGCAACAACTTTTCGCCTCATTCTTCTTGTCTTTTTACGGGTCTTGTACCACTCTGCCTTTAAATTGTTATGGTGAATGAATATTTACACTTACTGCACCTTATCGGATCAACAACGAGAGAGAAATAAATCTAAGAATAAAATCATATTCCATCAAGTTCGATCCAGCATAGTTTGGCCTTCTTTGATAATCATCAACCCTTTTTAATTTTTCCAATGGATTCTTGTCTAAATCAGAATTACTTCTTGCCTTGTTCTTAAAACAACAAGACAAGAATCACCATTCTTCTAGACTTAAATTAAATTCAATCAAGTTCGATCCAGCATGGTTTGGTCTTCCTTGATAATCATCAACTCCTTTTAATTCTTCCCATGGATTCTTGTCTAATCAGATTTACTTCTTGTCTTGTTCTTAAAACAACGAGACAGAAATGAATCTCTCTAGACTCAAATGAAATTCAATCCAATTTTATCCAGCATGGTTTGGTTTTCTCAACTAATCATCAGCTGCTTTTAATGCTTATTTTTCACGCTTCTACTCTTTGTTTTAATTATTGTTTAGGTTTTCTTCATTTTAATCTTATTATTGTTAATAAGAATCTAATGAGGAAACTCTACACAGCAATCAAAGTTTTCATCAAATATCGTTCTTTAAGGAAAGGACCACCGAGGGATAAATTACTAAAATAACTCAAATTTAGACTTCTAACTCTCTTTTCCTCATTCATGTTCATGGGAGTAATTTGCCCGCGGTGTTTTCTTTTTTCTTTTCAGTGCCGTTCCGTGGCGCCGTGCCTGTCTCCTCGGGTCTCCTCCGTTTCCCTTGACATTCTGACATTTGATTACCCCTTCTTTTTTGTGTTAAATCTAGCCACATATAATCCGTGTTTCCTGCAAAATTTAAGGCTCTACACATAAACAATCTATATAAGTTATCGTATATAAAGCTCGTTTTACACAGTTCTATAATCACATCCACTAGGAGTTGTTTCTTTGTGTCAATTTTTATCCCAGATATCCTTCATCCATTACAAATAAAAACATTTGTCGTGGACAAAAATGTATCCATACAAAAACAAATTTTTCTTTCATTAAAAGCTATTCTTCCAGGCTTTCTTTTTTTATCTCTTCATTCAGTCTCCATAGTTCCTTTGTTTTACTTTGATTCCTTTCTGCTCTCGTCAGTCATCATTTCGTATCTAAATTCTTCTAAATCTCTCAAAATTGTTATGCTTTTTATTCGTTTAAGTAACATTTTTATCCTAACAAATCAACATCCAGCTTCATTGCAGCGTCAATCCATGCTTCATCCTTCCGAATTCTCCATGTAGTTCATCACCTAGCGTGTAATTTCCAAAACGTTTTTATGGAGAATAAAAAACTGTTTGGAAAAACCAATCAGGGCTTAGATCTTAACCAAACTCTATTATATATCTATTATATATATATAGCAATATACTATGAAGTAATAAATCCATATCTCTTGAAAACATTGATTTACGCCTGTATGCAATGAAAAACAATCAATGATAGCAAAAGCTCTAACACAAAAGGTTCTTGCTAAGGTCAGTACTGCTTTTAGTTGAGTCGCATCCAATTTAACATTTTATATAATCATTAGAAGTGTCTAGTATGTCTGCAATGGTAAATTCTTGCCTGCAATGAGAATTGTTTCGTTTATGAAATCACACAAGAAGCTGGAAAAAAGAGATTGCATAAATCTGCAGAATATTTTCCCCAACTGCTTGTGACATCCAAAATGATATCTGTCCATGGGAGCTACGGGAATACAGATCAATGGCTACAACCGACCAAAACTTAATTACTAGCAAACTAGTTAGTGCCAGGTTTGCTACCAATTGATCTTCTAAATGACGCAAGAAGCTCGAAAAAAGAAATTGCATTATAAGATTGAAGAGTATTTTTCTCAACTACTTGTGGCATCGAATATACTGTCTGCCCATGAAAGCTACGGGAATACAGACTAATGACTAAATCGACCAAAACATATATACAATCTAACTATCAACAGCAAAAGCGTGCATTGAGATTGAAAAGTTTTTGTCTTACCATCTTGTAGCATCTAGCTTAGCATTCGTTTATATATGGAATTGATACTCTTACAATTGCATATATTCCCTTCTTATAACGCTACAATGTTCGTAGGCTGGTGTGCACAAGATCTCTTGCTTTGCTTATGACTCAGCACTAAGGTATTATTGTCAAATTTCGGCTATTTTAGCCATTTGACTGGTTAGAAATTACTGTATCAGAAAGCTTATTTGTTTAATCTAAAATATCACGATTTGATGATTTGTTAAAATAAAAAATAATATAAAATCTTCTACATAAACCAATAAGTAATGTAATTTCCTGTGTTTTGGCTTGAAAAAGAGGTTTTGAATTAAAATCTAGACAAAAAATTATTTTGATTCGGTCGAAAAGTTCTTTCATCCGAAACAAAAAAAGGGGTTTTCCGGATGACTGAGGTAGGACGGATAGGATAGCGTCTTCTCTATGCTGTGACTAACTCGAGGCGATAAAATGTATCATGATTAAAGTGAAATGATGTAAAGTAAAAGAAGAGAAAAGGTTCTTACCAATATATCATATTCGTATCTTACTTGTTTTGTTTTGTTTTGTTTTGTTTCCTGCGTGTTATGATTTTAGTTTCCTTCATTCACAGGTTTTCACTGTCAATTTATTTGACGTCATTACTTCTGAAATGCACCAGCTTTTTTGGCTGACTCCACAAAAAAAAAGAAGCATACATTTACAACTTCTTTTCATCGTTTTTCAATCTATTTTTATACTTTAAATATCTGCTGTCAAAGAAGATGGGTAAATGGCTGCGTCTTCGAACAGTTACAGACTCCAGGGATCTAGATATAGATCCAGGGATTTAGAACATTGATCGAAAAGATTGTCTGCAGGACGTCCGCACGGTGATTGCGCAGATTTATTTGTTTCAAGTGAACCTTTCTTTAAGGTGCCATCCTTATGCGAACATTCCAACATTCCAACATTCCTTACATTTATTATTATTATTATTATTATTGTCAAATTATACACTCGTAGATATTCGTACTCGGCTTCGCCTCGTACTCAATCATGAAAAAACCATGTTTATAACCTACATTTATAAAGAAAATTAAATAGTACTCATCATTTTTGCAAATTTTTTATTTTTTATTTCTATATTATACATCTAATATTTCTTAGTTCATTGTTTGCTAATATTTTACGATTGTTGTTTAAAAATTAAAATAGGTATAATCCTTATGCGAATGATACAAACAATTAAATGATAGAAGCATTGCTCTAAAAGAGCAATGAGTCACATTTTAACTGTTTGCAGCAATCATCTACTTCCTACTTCGACTTTTGACAGAGTCAATTAGCTGAAGGTTACTGAACATCATTTGTGTCTAATATAAATGTCTGGTTTTAAAATAAGAAATGTTAATCGAAGCGGCTTTTTTTCAATTTAAGCATCGACAATCAATGTATATTCATCATTCTCTCGAACTATTCATAAAAATTTGCTGATAAAAGGTTATCTGTGTCATGCTTCATCACTTGGAAAGCACAAGCTGTTTAAAATAGATTCCTGCATTAAATTCATCAAGTATTTATCTCAACGGTTTGTGCTATCTATCAAATAGCGAGTGAAACCAATGGCATGATAAATTGGTTCTCATTTCTGACGTTAAAAATGTTTTGGTTCGACCTGACCAACTAAAAGAAAAGTTGTAGACTTTCTAGTCACATGCTAAAAGTTAAGACGGGTCGATGGAGCAGGATTTAAAGCGACCAACGCATTTGTAAATGTAGTACGGGTGTGCAAAATGAGGATCATGTGTTTCTGTGTCCTTTAGGTGAGAATGAAAGATCATTTTCAAAGCTATGAAGAACGTAATCTGATTTCTTTTCAAACACGATGATCGAAGACTTAAGAATACTTCACAAAATTCTGAACGTCATGTCTGACTTTTAATGTTCTTTCCTGACTCGTTTTCTTTAATTTTTATATAAATTGAATTATTTTTTATTTGTTTTGTAAATAGAATTTGTAATTTTATTTGGACCCCGACGTTGGCAATAAATTAACTAACTAACTAAGCATTAGTCACTTTCTAATTATTTCCATTTGATAAAAAATGATGTACACTAATCAGTTTTTTAAAATAAGAAATTTTAATCAAAGTAGCTTTTTTAATGCAAGCATAGCACGTGATTGTTTCCAGTTTTATTTCATTAAACATCGACCACCACGTATTCTCATCATTCTGTTCTTTTGCTCTATTTTTAAAATTTGCTGATGAAAAAAAGTTATTAGAAAAACTTGGCGTCAACTATTTCATCACTTGGATAGCATAAACCGTTAAGAAGAATCCCCTGCATTAAACTTGCCAGTTATTTATCTCAACAGTTTGCGCCACCCACCATATATCCTTGCCATATAATAGATAGTAGTCTGGGTATGAACGGTTTATGAAAACAGATTTTGGCAATAATGTTTGCCCCATCGTTTATCATAACTAATATCAATTTTATTTGTATTTGAGGCACTCAATTGTATATTGATCTCCTCTGTATATAAAACAAACTAACACTCAAAACACAAGACGTTCCCAGTTTCATCTACTGAAAAGCAAAAGCAAATGAACCAAAGCGCATGAAGAATACACTCATTTTTTTTAATAAGAAACTGCGAATCGGTTAAGCCCTCAAAGTTTCTTAAAAATCCACCGATTTGAGCCTTCAAAGTTTCTTATGAGTTTCTTAATTTTCTTAATTTTTTAGCCTTTTGCTTGTGTTATTCATCATATGGTCTTGCACGCCTCATTGGCGGTCTTCCATTGAGCTGTTTCTATTCTTGTTTCCTGATTGCAAACCACCAATAATTTCTCATTATTTTCTCGCACAACCTGATATGTAAATTGAACGTGTCCTGGTCCTGTTTAACGCTCGAAAGGAATAAAACGACTATTTCATCTCGGGATTTTTAGACGTCATCGTTATGCGAATGAAACAAATACTCAAATACAACAGTTTGCTTTAAAAGAGCAATGTGTCGTATTTAAATGTTTGCAGCAATCTACTTACGACTTCGGCTTTTGGAAGAGTTAGCGAAATCCGTTCACATATTGGGACAATGTTTGAAAACTATTACCCAAGTCCTAAAGGATTAAAATAAAATCTACCTCTTTATACAGATGTTGATCGGCTCCTCTGCTGAAGTGTTTGGTATAGGTACTTTTGTAAAATATAACATAAGGGTGAAAACGTAAACGTAAGAGTGTTTGTATTGAAAATGAGAGTCGAGCATTACTCGTTGCGCTCTCTAACATGAAGTCATATGCACAAGGGAAATGGCCATCCATACATTACAAGGCGTCAAATAGCACTGTTCAAGCTGCGAAAAAAGCATCGGTACATTGTAAAAGTAGAAAAGCTTACGATTTAGCAAAGAATTGTTGTGGCTTTTTGATAATATGAAGAATATGAACATACTTCAATTGTCTTTGCGTGTGTAGTGGAGTAAGAATTACAAGTAGAAAGGATCAAGCTTTGTATTGAAATTGCAAAGTCGATCGTCGCTACATGTGCTTCCATCTTTCACACATTCAGTCTGGAAATTATGGCAGATGCACCCGAAATAATTAGAGGGTGCATAATAAGTGAACTAGCGTGCACCCATTGAGAAAGGCCAAGCAAAGGGAGATGTGGAGAGTATGGGAGAGTATGGAAAGGCAGTTATTGTTAATGATGCACTTATAGAATCTAGAATTATATTGCACCCGTATTGAAATATGTGGAGATATGCAACCCGAGATTTTATTTTACTGCACCCCGAAAATTTTACCGTGCACCCCAAAGATCTTCGGTAGATCCGCCCTACTTTCCAGACTCGGCACACATTGTATTTGAACAGTATTGAACAGTATTGAACAGTATTGAACAGAACGAGCATATCATCGTTGCACCAAAAATTGAACAAACTTTGATAAATCAGTAAGGTATGTATGTGAGCTTTCAGCCTTTAGTAATACAAAGAACACAGACAGACCCTAATCGTTTCTCAGCATTAGAATAGCAGAGAAGCAATCATGACTGTCTGTGTCTCCTACTGCTACTCCTGCGACTAGCATTTGTGAATATCCTAAAACTCCATCCAAAAGATTCCATCAACATAATAGCAATGTTTTACATCTTTAAAGATATACCGAATAAAGTCTAATGCGTTATTAGATTCTTCCTTTTTTCGTAATAAATGGTGACGTATCACATATCGTAACATTGCACTGAAATCGCAGATGACCATGTCATCTTTCGTAGGGAGTATTTTTGAGTTTTTTGCCAGTGTTAATATATAAACTCTTATATCACATCGAGGGCATAAACAGTTGTACTCGTATATGTGCATTGTATTTCCAAAATAACCATCACAACCGGGTGTCCTCAATAATTAAGTCGTCCATCGCTTTTCGAATTAAACAAAGGTGTTGATGATAATGCTTCATATAAATAAAACTCTTTATGTTCGGCGAAGGGCATAAACAGTTGTCCTCGTATATGTGCATTGTATTTGCAGTAACCATCACAACCGGTTGTGTCCTCCATCACATAGTCGGTTTTAAAAAAATCATTAAGGGCGCTTTAAAAAAGTACTTAGAAATTTCCATCGCTTTACGAATCGATTTCAGTTAAGGTTTCAAGTTGTAGAAAATAAAACGTAGTGGATAAGGTAATGCGTATTGTAATTGCAAAAATCCAGTCGACACGCTTCTATCCTACTCTACTCTTCTATGAAGAAATATTACGTACGCTTTTCACGTCAGCGTAATACAGAAAGACATTTTTACTTTTACTTACTCTGTCATGCAGCAATTCTGAGGGAAAATGTAAGTGGACAAAGTACCCACCACTAGAATGGCGTCCATTTCTATTCCTTTTCTACTAACTTTGAATAAGTGTCTCTACAAAATCATCGGATTTTATCATTTGCATTCTATCCTTTCCTATGACTAATGTATTTACTATTGGCATGACAATAATGCAATAAGACGCACTGATCCAATGGTTATCACCAATTCTACATAGGCCTGTAAAACCTTTGTAACGTATATTTGTCTGGCCAAAGTCGTTGATAAAAAATCTCAGTAAAAGCAATGCAGCAACTTCAACAATTCTGAATATAGGAGAAAAAACATTTAAAATATACCCAAAAGTCTTAACATTCGCGACACGAGTAGAGTTACCCATCATTCATGCCGACCTCGAAACTTATTGACCTACGAATAAGTCAAGAAGCCTACATGAATGATGACACAACCAAATTCCTTTCTCTTACATTCCAACTATAAACTTCTTCTACCGTTAGGTAAGGTTAGCACTTACGATGAAACATGGATGTAACATTATTGCTCAGAGACTCTTTACGTGCTTATCAAGGCAATGATTTGAGTGATCAGTGTCTCAGAACCATAATCTAAGACAGAGTAGAGTTACCCACCATTCATGCAAACCTCGAGACTTATTGACCTACCAATAAGTCAAGAAGTCTTCATGAATGATTTAAGTCTCATTCAATGTTTCAAACCCATAATCTATTGTTTTAACAAAAATCTTATATGCTTTTCTAGAGAGTGATTTACCCTTTGGTCGACCAGATAAAGCGATAGGCAACTCATATCGTAGAATATTACTTTCTCTTCACCACGGTGTTCCCACCAAAATACCGACACATGAAAAACTGATGGCACTAGTAGGAATTTCTCGGAACGCACCAACGAGGGGTGAAGTACACTGCGCCACAAGCTCGCATATCATAAAATTATTACGAAAGCAATCAGAATCATTGCCTTAAAAACTATAATTCCAACTATAATCCCCGCAATTCTTCAGTATGAAAGATCAATATTGCAACATATGGGTACAAAAAAAGTTCATTTCAGGAAAGAAAATCCATAGTCGAACACAAAAATGAATTGTTGTTTGTCAGTGTACTTGTTTATCATATCAGTAATATAAAAATTTGTTGTGAAACAATCGATTGAGTGAAGGCCGTCCAATAAAAATGATAAACAAAAGAATTCACAGGACCATGTATATAGGACCAGGGCTAATTATAACGGCCGACCAACGATCATTGATCGGAGAAAAATTGATGATGATCGGACAATATTTGATAAGGCCGATCTTTTCGATCGGTCCAATTTCTACTAACTAAATTCATTTTGATCTGAAAAAATGTGATTAGTCTGATCGGAACCTTAATTCCATTTAAACACGAGGACTGTGAAAACATGAAAAGTCAAAAGTGGGTATGCACAAAAGGATAATAATCAAATAGCATAAAAACTTACGTGCGACCGCGCAGTGCGTATCTTCGGTAGGCGACGAATCTTTACACAATCTAATAAACGGAATGTCGTTTAGCATCCATTAACATGTTATATTAGCATTAGAATAAATATTATCTTTCTTCTTCCTTCTCCTTTTTCCTTTTTTTTTTCTTTTGCTGTTGTCTTCACAAGACGCTGCTACCGAATGACTGACGTCCGTTTAAACGCGACGTTATAAACTAAAGTTCGACAGCATCGATTTGACGTCATTCTATGTTCATGTTTTTGGCGACCGTTTGAATAGATAAAAATTGGCGCGAAAAATGTTTTTACGAATTCAGAACTAATTTCTCCTGGCCATGATAGACCTAAGTGCATAAAGTTCGTCTCAAAGTTAGACGGTCGATTGGTTGATTGGTTAAATATTACATCATCAAGAATCTGATCGGTTCATTTCAAAATGATATCATCAATTTTGACTTTGAGAAAGCATCAAATGGTGACATTTCTAAATGAACCAATCGGATTATTCATGATGAAATATTCAACCAATCAATAGACTAAATTAGACAAAGTTTTGAGGTGAACCCTAGGGAAGTCTCTGTAAACTTCTTCCTTATAAACAACCCAGGATAGCAAGTATTTGATTCATTCAATTGTCAGGTGTAATAAATGCAGTTTTAGTGGGTTAATTACGTTTGTAACTTTGATCGGTAAGAAAAGGTGAATGTAAGAACAACATTACAATAGAACACACAGCCGTGCATTTGAACATGCTACCGCAAATAAAAAAAATGCATGTGCATATTCATCACAATGACTAATTTGGTTGGTTTATATTTTTGATCATATTTGTGTCATCACCGAGTTCCTATGAGATCGGTGGCTTCGTTTGGTCGAATAATTCAGTCGTCTTAGATGCGGGCCCGCGTGTTTGATATATGCGTGTCTTTTGAAAACTACGGGTAAGACCGGAAAGCTTAAGTGCTTGTTATATCTATATAAGAGGAACACGCGGCTGCATGACAAGATTCACGGCCGCGTGTTTTAGATGCGCTAACGTGCGTTTTAGATATGCAGCCTGCTGCGTATTTAGTTCTGAAACGCAAACTCATTTGTCCTTTTTTGCCGCAGTAGAAATGTGCAAAATTTTGATGAATTCTGAGAGTGCAAATGTTGTGTTATTTGTGCAAATAAGATACTAGATACTAGACATGAATTATAATTCTTCTTATGTTATTTTCTTTACATCGATATTATAATCCTTCTGACATATCGAACGATACAAAAAATACCATCAAAGTGTGATGCAAACCTACGAAACTGTAGAACTATAAAACATTACACACGACCTTCTAGACGCATTCCGAACAAAATATCAACATTTTTTCAAAAAGAAATATTGTCTGAATGTCAACTTGGTGTCAAAAGGTATTAAGTTGAACAGTTTAGTCAGCAAGAAATCCTTCAGGTTGGTCAACGTTGCGGGATTATACACTGTCAGGTAAGGTTAGTTCGATTGCACTTTCTCAGGATTGGTGACAAATGGATTGAAATAAATAACATTCTTTTAAAGGTGTATTTAGTTACCGTTTGTATCACTTACTTGTTCTTTGTACAAATCACTTTAACCAACGAACGCGTAGTGGTATGTCATCTTTTAACACACTTACATTTATGTAAGTTAAGCATCGTATTCATGATACTTACTGGATGGGGGATTAAGATGGTGGAGGCGAGTGTCATTAAAAACGATGTAATAAAAATGCACTCGACAAGAGGCGAGAGCACAACAACTATCATTATTAGGCGATGCCGACGGTTCCAACCATACCATGTTAGGATAATTTGGTAATCAGTTGATATCTGACTTGATGGAACTCAAGCCATTGCTTCGATACGCATGTAACGAGGGGCGCATAGTCTAGTGATTAATACGTTACGTTAACACCTCTATGACCGCGGTTCGAATCCTCGTCGAGGTATATGATATATCCATGATTAAAATTAAGTAAGATTAGCCATTAGACTATGTAGCTGGAGCGGCTTCGTTAGCTTGAAAGTCCCACCGTAGGGTTCTGTTCAGTCTTGTTGTATGTGTCGTCCTGTGATCCAAGCCCAAGTAGTAGTGCTTAGTAAATTGCCTCTACTTGGCATGTGTGCTGGGTATATAAGAAAAAAAAAAAAATAAATAAAAATGCTTCTATATGGCTGTTCCATCATGATTAGTGCAAATCAAAAACCATTGACAAATTTGAGCATTTAAACTAGCGAGGTAAATTTCCTGAAAGAACAACGTTGTAGGAGTGGTAGGGGATAGGGATAGGGACAGCGATGATATTTGAGGCAGATATTTTGCATACTGCATCTTTTTGTATCTTACATTTTTGTTTCAGCCGATCGGTTTCGAAAAGACACAATTATTAACCAATCAAACAGGAATTCAGATAACATTTCGAAATTATACTTAAATCGATGAAGAAGTACTACAATACACCTTTTCGAATATATGACAGCTATTTTGAAATGGACTTTAGTAATGTATGAGAGTTCTAAATCCGTACCACTCATTTGAAAGAAAGAAGGCCCACTGCGTTCAACAGCAGGTCACAACGGTTAAGTGCGACACCCAGTCTACACAAAAACTAAAGCGGTGTTGTGATAAAACCATTAACATTCCTAAAATAACTCGTTTTGTTTTCGTTGGTATATGAATTTGATTTTAAATTTGATTACAGACGGTGTTCGGAGGGATGTAAATGTCTGTAGCCAATTAAAACATAGTTCGAAAAAGTTAATATTTGTTGTGTTAGAAACACGTTTTCAATGATTGCATGATATCTTCCTAATGATTCTCGTTTGGTTTTCTGCGCCTTCAAAAGATCTTTTTCGGTTATCATATCCTCGCAACGCCCCTTGGAACAGCCTGTAGAACCCTGTTAATGGAAAATGAGAAAATAAAACATTGCAGAATGAGACCTTTCTTGTTGTTAGGTAAGGAAAGGTAAGGTAAGGGAAGGGAAGGGATGGGAAGGGAAGAGAAGGGAAGGGAAGGGAAGGGAAGGGAAGGATATGCAAGGTAAGGTAAGGTAAGGTAAGGTAAGGTAAGGTAAGGTAAGGTAAGGTAAGGTAAGGTAAGGTAAGGTAAGG
>JAUKPT010000037.1:21520-32264 GCA_032273505.1 Nanomia bijuga | reverse complement strand
CGTAGGAAATGTTGTTCAGCATAAAATTTGCCATCGAATGGTATACAATATGTTGGATATCAAAGAACATCGATTTTTGACCCCTATTTGGGACTAAAAAGTCGATTCCAGATAATTGGCTAATACGGCCTAAATATTGATTTTTTTCAAACGTGCCTTTAGTAAAAGTTCTTCAGCATAAAATTTGCTATCGAATGGTATACTACATGTTAGATTTTGAAGAACTTCAATTTTCGAGCCCTTTTTGGGCCCATTGCCACTCAAATCTCCCCAAATCTGGGTTTCCTCAGCCTAAATTTTAAGGCTCTTTCCGGAAATGTCATCTTAGGGTCATAAAATATTGGAAAAATGATGTGAAAAATGTTAAACAAAATTTGCACAAAACAGCACATTTTATGTGATAACTGACGTGACTATAAAGCACTTAATTAAAACATTGTTCAACCCTCAACGTACTTGGCTTTTTGAGTTTTTGAGTTTTTGAGTTTTCGTTTAACATTTTCTCGGCTATTTGAAGAGAATTAGTTTTTATTGCACCTCAAACATGCTGTAAAAGAGTTTAGCGTATACATCACGAGGAACAGGGCATAGGCGGGGAAAAGGGGAGGCGGCTTTATCTTTCCCACCTCATACTCGATTTTTGCTTTTTTCTCCATTATTTACACAGACACATAACTTCGGTTCATTCTTATACTACAAGTTTGAAGTTACAACCTACTACAAGATTTGACATGGCCTCCCCTCATTTTGGCCTCAATTTTTAAGGGTAGACTGACGTTTTCTTTAATTACTCAAGAATGACTCCGTAAAATGACTTGGAATTTACAGAAAGGAGAGATCCAATACATACACTTGTGCTGTTAAAAACTCAAGATTAAAACTATAAAAACAGACGAGTTATTGCCCACAAATTTAAAATATACGGACTCCCCTAGATCCCTCAATAATAAATCCCACAAGTTGAAATGTTTAACACACAATCTTGAAAGGTAGGAGAAGACCACCAATAGAACGGTTTTTGTCAGGATTTCCTTGGAAGGCTCAACTCGATTTTCTCTAGGTAAGATATCTAGCCATGTATTGAGAAGGCCGTAGGTCTGAAACAATTCCTTTTATCATTGAGGTTTACACCATAGTTCTGTCTATCTACACTCAACAAATCTTTCATGGAATTAATTACTGTTGAGGGGTAAATCTACCGTTTGATTCTGATTGGTTAACTCGTCTTTATTGACAAACAGCTTTTCTTCATAGAGCTAAGTTGGTAATGAAAGAGTACTTTAAGACAATAAAAAATCGCGAAATTTCTCGAATTTAACTTTCGCATAAAACTTTCACGAATGAAAATGAATGCAGACATTTTTTATTGAATTATTTTTAAAATTTTAACTTCCTTGCAAAAAAATATCGAAATGTAAATAGAAAAGACTTTCGATTTTACCTTCTAACCTGGCAGAGACTTTTGGGCAAAAATCGCGAAGGTTTCTGCCCTGAAAGAGTAGGTAGTTAATGTCAAAGAACGTTTTAAATGAATTATGTCTATTTCTTTCCATGATTCGTTGAATATTACATCACGGATAAACGTCCGAGCGGTTAAGGGACACTTAATCAATACTAGATATCGTGCGATTCGAGTTCAATGCCAAGTTGCGTCAACAATTTCGATATTTCAATTTAGCGGTAATTTCAACTAATGTCTATCTCAGTATGAACTTTGAAACGAACGACGGTGCTTTTTCCCTGTGGCCTTGTGGTTCAGGTGTTCCATGTCTATCTAAGTATTGGCACCTGACACATATTCATCAATTGTAATCTTAATATTTGATTTTTTTTTGAAAAGTTTTTTTTACCTTGTAGACGTCAAAGACGCCGTACCTAATTTGGGAAGAAAAAAATATAGAAATTGTTCTTCCATACGAAAAATGAAAATGAAAAAAAAAAACATTCTCTGTAATTTTTGTCGCATTGACATCAAATTTTTAAAGCACGATAAGTAACATCTGACAATAGATCTGGCCAAGTTTGATGACATTTGCGCACAAAGACGCGTATTTTTGGGCACCTAAAGTAAGCCATATTTTAGCCTACATTACACACTATATACATGGTTTGTTTACATTCCGTAGAACTCATTAGCATTCAAAATATATAAACTCGTTGATCGCAGACTACAAAGAAAGTTGCGCTCATTAAAAGTTGATCTAGCAATTTCTTTTCTCGAAATTCGTGTGATTTCGTTTCTAATTAGAAAATTATTAGAACTGTTCGTTTTAGAACAGTGTATTATGGCGAAAGTCTTTGTTTATTTACAATTAATCAATCCAATGCATATAATGCTTATAATTCTGCAGTGTTTCCAACATAAAAGTAATACGCTCGTTAAAAACCCCATGATCTTCTATTGTCACAAAAATACGAAATAAGACGCACTTACAGCAAATATTATTATTATTATTATTGTGACGAAAGACGTATCAAAGAGAGCAGATTATATCTTTTTTACTAAAGAACAAAAGAAAATTACTATAGAAATAACTATTCATGATTATTGTATAGAGCATGTTATCCTAGTTTTATCGTTTTGTTAATGAATTATATGGAATGTAAACAAACCATATGTGTATGGGGGTAATGTAGGCTAAAATGTCAGATGTTACTTATCGAGCTGTAAAATTTTGATGTCAATGCGACAAAAATTACAGAGAATGTTTTTTTTTTCATTTTCTTTTTTCGGATGGAAGAACGATTTCTATACTTGTGTCTTTCCTAAATTAGGTACGGCGTCTTTGACGTCTACAAGGTAAAGAAAACTTTGAAAAGAGATTAAATATTAAGAGTACAATTGATGAATATGTACCAGGTGCCAATACTTTTTAGACAGACATTAGTCTGAAATAGTGATACTAAAACTGTTAAGCTGAAAGTCCGCCGGATAAATCCATGCCATATGTGAGGGAAATTAGGTAGTCCGAAAATTAGCTATGCTATGCATGACTGTTTCATCTTACCTTACCTATCATTCCCAAAAACATGTTCTGGTAGAGATCATGCCATGCCAACGTGAAGGTAAATTTACGGATAGTACCTTCCTGGTATTTTCTTGATCTAATTTTTTCAGGGTGAATTAATATAAGTAAAGAATGAAATTTCATGCAATCGGCAGAAAGATTAATTGAACATTCGTCAAGATATCTTGACGAATGCCAATTATTTTGGCGATTGCATAAAATTTTATTCTTTACTAAATATTTATTCACCCTTAAAAAATTGGATCAAGAAAATACCAGGATAGTACTTTCCATAAATTTACCTGCACGTTGGCATGACCTGTAGTTAAGTACGCCATGGTAGAGATATTTAGGGATTGTCCTACAAATTATAGGTAAATCTACTACCGTTTGATTGATTGAAAACTACATCATCAAGATTCTGATTGATTCACTTAAGCATTTTACCATGAGCTAGCAAACCTTATAATTTTCCCACCTACTTTTCATTCCCAATCCAGCTATTTAATCCAAATTTAGAATTAAACATTTTAAAAATGCACTTTATACTGGAATGGACCAAAATGGACCAAAATCAGGCTAATTAAGGCTAAGAATGGCTAAAAGCTTCCTATTTACACCGATCAACGGTTATATTCGTAATCAGCATATCTAAAATGATTAGACCCCATAGTTACCTGTCATGTTGGCACTCAGCTCAATGAGCCGCTGGTCTAATACATCATCGAAACAGGAAGTAAATCATACCTATACCGGAAATAACCAGAAATTTCCGCTATGTTCCGATAAGAATTTTCATACGCCCAGATACAAAGTTTCAATTTCAAATCTTGCCCAGATCTCGAGTTATTCAACAATAAACAGATTTCCGCTATGTTCAGATCAAAATTTTCAAAAAAATGCCATAATTGAGTTTCACGTCCAAAAATATTTCCAGATACAAAATTTTAATCTCAAATCTTGCCCAGATCACGAGTTATTCAACAATACCTTTATTTAATCCTACACCGGAAATTACCGGATTTCCGCTATGTTCAGGTAATAATTTTCAAAAAAAATGCCATAATTGAGTTTTTCATCCAAAAATATGCCCAGATACGAAGCTCCAATTTCAAATTTTGCCCAGATCACGAGTTATTCAACAATACCTTTTATTAAACCTATTGGAAATAACCGGATTTCCGCTAAGTTCCGATGAAAATTTTCAAAAAATAATGCCCGATTCGGATTTTTCAGTCTTTAAACTGTTTGGGTACGAAATTTTATCTTTATATCGTTATCCATGTTTAAATTACAGGCCTTCCATTCCGTTGATGTTACATGCATTTAAATAGGAAAAATGTCTTTTTGAACCCAGTGACGTCATAAAAAAAAGGTAGAAGAATCGCAACCTTTAGCGTCTATAGAAAGAGAACGAAACAAGATTTAAACCTGTGTTTTTTTTGTTCGCCTAGTTTCAATTAGCTCTTTCAACTATCAAGATTTCAAAAATGACTAAAGTTCCCCTTTACGTTCCATCTTGCCTAGTTATTAAAAATTGAAAGAAAAATTGAAGAAAAATTGATACTTACACTTTTTTATACAAACCTCCAGATCTTTCATATACGTTGAGAATAAAAACAGTCATGATATTAAAAAAATAATTTTTTTTACAATATCTAGTCTACACCCAAGGTATTGTCTACATACAAATTATAGGTAAATTTCGAATTTGATTGGTTGGAAAATGCATCATCAAGAATCTTATTGGTTCATTTCAAAATGTTTTGTTGAAACTAAATCGCATGACAATATCCTGAAGTGAACCAATCGGAATCCTCAAGATGTAATTTTTAACCAATTAAATGAAAAGTTAACCTTTAAAAAAAATTACAGACAAAAAGTGAATCAAATTTTTTCTCCATTGTACATACAAAGGGAAAACCAAAATTTATGATTTGTGGTGAACTTTCATGTTCACAGATAGAAACTTCTTAAAAATTCCTCTGAAGATTAAGAGGCCTTGAGAGGGATAATGGGTACTTTTGCGGTCGTTAACATTCTGTTTTTGACAGCTGCCACTGTCATCGTAAAGGGAAAGGATTCAAGTGAATACCAAAATTCCATATAATTCTCTTAAAGTTATGAAACTCAAAACGCTCCATTAGAAATCATAGGCAAATTTGCTGTTTCATTGGTTAAAAGTTACATCGTCAAAAATATGATTGCTTGAATTATAAACCTCATCATTTGATGTTTTGTTTAAATAAAAAGTCATCATAAAATCTTTAAGTGAGCTGATGAGAATCGATGAGAATCAATGAATCTGCTAAAATAGGCGAAATATGGCGACATGTCCTTAAATGAACAAAAAATAAATGGAAAAAAAAATTCTTTCTCAAAATACAGACAAACACCAAATTACCTAATTATGGTCATTTGCAAGATAATACAAATACAAACATGTAACCATGTAACCATGATATAAGATTTATAGAGCACACTCAAAAAAGTTCATCAAAAGTAACAGAAAATTGTTATATGTCAATTGAGGATACCACAATTAATTTGACTAATTATTTTTTTGTAACTTCTAGAAATACAGACAAATACAGATAACTTTTTTGAAAAAGTCAGACCAAAATTATTTCCACCGAACAAATTGTCATCACGCCTAAAAAATTGATTGTGTTTAGCGTGAGCCGCCTGCGTCAAGTAAAAACGTGCGCATTTTTCTTTTTTTTTTAATAAGTCATGTCTCTTATTTTAGCAATTTTCAATTTATTTGGTGTGAAATATAAATAATAAGATTTTCCGCATGCTTTTTGACGCTTAACACATAATCAATTTTTTTACAAGCCACACTCGAACACTAGTCTGCTAATAATGTAAATATAAATATAAAGAAGCGAGTTCTCAAGTTGAAAAATATATATTTTTTCAATGATGGGAAGAGTCAAACACAAAATAAACAAAAGAGAATTAAAAATTCAAATTTTACAAAAAGTTTTTAAATGACGGAAAATAAGAGGGAGGAGAAACTTGAGACTTGAATAATAATTTGTCAAGATAGGTTAAAAATAATACATGTATATGCCCAAGGAGGAGGGGGAGAACCATTTCAACGGATATCAGCCTAATAGCCTCTTTTGAGTACATTCATAAAAGTGCTGTATGCTTTGTTTTCTCCTTATAATCCTTAAATGGGTGTTTTTACATTAATTATGGTACCTACACCTAGATATGCCATATCTAGTACCCTGAACCCTTCTTGGTTTGTCCCACAAATGAAGACAAATTTAAACAATTTCTTACAACTAGAGAGAAATGAATAATTTTATTACAAAATACCAAATTCCAAAATTCTTGGCATTGTTTATACTTCCATCAAAAATGCAGTCAAATATTCAGAAATAAGGAATTGTCTACAAATGATAATTTTGCTATTTGATTAATTGAAAATTACATTATGAAGAATTTTATTGGTTGATATCAGGATATTTAAGTTTTGACAAAACATCGACAGGTGAAATTTTGAAATCAACCAATTATATTCGTCATGAAATATTTTCAACCAATCAAATTTACCTATAACTCGAAGACAACCCCTAATCAAAACAACAAATGACTCACCATGCAGGAACATGTTCGGATCATTTTTCGAGAGCGACGGATGATCCGTATTCCATTCCGACATCTGCGCATTGAACGACTGTTTATCCCGAAATGGGCCTTCGTAGAAAGCATGATTCATATCGATACTGCCGTTCAAAGAAGAATCCGACTTCGTACCACTGCTCGGCGCCTTCGGTGGCAAGACGCCGTTGTTGATCTTCTTGTCGTGTGCGTTTTTATCGGGCCGTACCGTCGCAGATGTACATGGTAGGGGTGGCAGCCGTCGATTGCCCACTTGTTTAACGGGGCTCGACATATTCAATAAGTCCTGAATAAAGAGGAAGAAAAAAATATGTTCTTAGAGGCTGTTAGGGATTGTGTGCAAATTAACGGTAAATTTGCCGGTAAATTTGATCTGGCGGCGCTTACAATTATTAATAACAAATTTGTCAAGAAGAAACCCTTCATTGCGAGCTGATGGAGAAAAATACTAAATAGATAAAATATTGTTTAAAAATAAAAAAGGTCTTTAATATAATTAAAAATGCTCTTAAAGAAAGGCCTCAGATGTTAAGCCGCATAAGCGTCATATTTCACAAGCTAAGATGCAGCGCTATATCGAGGGTGGCGCTTCATCGCAGATTTGAGGTAATAAAATAATGATATTGATAAGTCAACCAACCTTGTTTTTAATGACGTAATTTTCAATTAATCAAATACAAAATTTACCTATGATTTCTGATAATCCCTAAGGTACCATAAACATATGACGTCCAACTTTGAAGGGGGAGGCATGGTGGTCACCGAAAATGATGATATACACCGTTTACTGGATTAAGGGGGGAGGGGGTCCAAAAAGTGGCCAAAATCACTGGACGTCATATGTTTATGGTCCCTGAGATGAAAGAGTGGTATTATCGCATCAAGAGAAAGATCGGAAGTTGGCATCTTTGAGTCTATTAACTCTGATAAAGGTTTTGATATGCATTTTTTTTTCGCTCGTTTAGTTTTGATGAGATCAAAATATCAAAACTTACTCATGTCCAAGCATTCCGGGTCATGGTAATAATTTCACTATCAACCAATAAATGCAATTTATTGGATGGTCCAAATGCAAATGTCGAAAGTGAAGGGACCGAGGAGCGCATTACTGGTAAGCAATGGCTCACCCAGGATTTATGCTAAAAAAGGCTTTGTTAAATTCTGTCTTGAAAAAGAGAGAAGTTTTTTTTCGTTTTCCTGATGGAGCTTACTTGTTGATGAAAAAGGGCCTGACTCGCAAGGGGATGGGGAAATGCTGATTCATACAAATATGATCAATGATCGATTTAATCAATATTACGGTTAAAAAACTCTAAATACATTCAAGTTTTACGGCAGAACGTTAACCAGAATAACGTTAACTTTGGATCGCGTAAAATTTGTGCGCTATGCCATATCATATCATGTCCATTTATAATTGTGTATTTATAATTGTGTTTAAAGATAACATCTTAAAATGGTCTTAGCTTATTTTATTTTTTACTTGGTTCCTTAAGGAATTAGTTGTACCGATCGAATAACAAATTAGATAAAAATAATTTGCTCGGCACAAACTCGATCGTGTAAGACTATCCGTCTTATTTCTGACTTATCATCTGCTAATAAAAATATTTTGTCTACCACCACTACCTTGTCTCTACAACCCCCCGTATAGAATCCGTTTTAAGAGGTTTCATTGTTATGTTTACTGGTTAGCAGCCAACATGGTACGTTACCTCAAAGTTTGACCATTTTTCATAAACATTTTAAATTTTGGTTAGTTTTAGAATGTCAGGTATGACATAAGTGAACTTTATTATTCTAGAAAATTTGAAAACTTTAAGACTAATGGTTGGTTCAGTTAATATTCATGGATGTGAGATTTTGATTTAAAGTGTGAATATGTTATATCCAGAAAATTCTCAAGAATAATTGGTTGAATATAAACCTATATTTTTCGATGATAATAAAAACATATTTATTCTCAAAGATTCAGTGTTGATACGAGAGGAAGGGGAGTGGCCAGTCCTTATGGAATTGTGTGCAAATTATCGGTAAATTTGGGATAATAGGATAATGGATAAAAAGTGAAAAAGAAGGCATTCGACACAAATTTTAAGTGATTTTCAGGGGTAATCAGATAATATTTGCTTATGTTAGGGAAATTTGTTCCTTTGAAAGATTTTTGGGTGTATTTTTAGCAAAAACTTTTCAATTTTAAGGGATTTACGGGCATCTTCAGTGATCTTTGGGAATTTTCAGGGATTTATGGACCTTTTCAGGGATTAACAACATTTTTTAGGGATTTCAGCAACACTACAATCAATCAAACAGATACCTTATAATCTATTAGAAAACATACAACAAGAGTTTTGATTGTTGGAAAATAAAAGAGATTTTGAACAGATCAATAACTGATCCAAACAATTGATAAATATTTTGATGATGTAAATTTCAGCTAATCAAAGAAATTGTCTATAAATTATGTGTACAACAAAATTGGTCAAAAAAATCATCAAGAATCTTATTCGCTCCCGGAGATTTACCCCCCGGAAATTTACCCCCGTACTTTTACCCCCTCGGATATTTACCCCCCGAATATTTCCCTCCCCAGATATTCACCCCTGAATATTTAATTTACCCCCGGATCTTTACCCCCCAAAACCATTGAAATTATTCGCGGATTTTTACGAACCTATAAAACAAGTCTTTTACACTATAAGATTATATAGTTGCAAAAGAATATATTTCTTCGTCAATAAAATTTTCACAAATTAAGGGTAAACACTGAGTAAAAACGCAAACAATTTTACCTTAATCTACGATAGCAAATATATTATACTGAATACCAACTTCAAATAAAACGCTTCTGAATTGTATTGAAATTTTTTTTCCGGTACAAACATTTCTATCCTTCCTTTGAGGTGTGAAGGTATTAGGTAAAGTCATCATTCCAAAACTACATAAGTGTAAACCCATTAAGTCAGTAATCAAAATTAGTGATGATAACTTTAAATGCAATATAATTGAATTTAGCTTACGTAAACTAGAAAGTTTTAATGTATCAAATATACCAATTTATGGAATGATTAGATCTAATTTTGTTATCATATTCAAAGTTTATGATTAAATATATCATATTATTACCTGAAGGGGGTAAATATCCAGGGGGTAAATATTCCAGGGGTGAATATCCGGAGGTAAATATTCAGGGGGTAAATATCTGGGGGTAAAAGTATGGGGGGTAAATATCCACGGGGGTAAATATCCGTGGAGGGTATTCATCCGGGGGGCTTATTCCTGGGGGTAAATTTCCGGGGGGTATATATCGGGGGGTATTTTTCCGGAGGTATTTTTCCGGGGGGTAAATCTCCGGGAGCCATCTTATTGGTTGGATTCAAAATGCTTCAATTTAATGTTTTTCAAAAACTCAAAATCATGAAAGAGATACAAGTCAATCAATCAGAATATGGATGATTTTTAACCAATCAAACAACAATGATAATTTGCAAACAATCCATAAAATAAAAAATATCGACTAATTTCAGTCAACAATCAATAAAAAAAGCTAAATTAAGGCTATGCCTTAATCGTTATACTTCGGTTGTTGTAGCCATTTGATTGGTTAAGATTTACAGCATAAAAAAACTAATCGGCTCATTTCAAAGATGTTTGTTAAAATAAAAAATGAAAAATGAAAAAAAAGGCTTATACACGAACCAATAAGAATCTTGATGATGTAATTTCAAAACCAATCAAAATAATGAATAAGCCATAATTTGGTGACAATCCCTTAATGATAACGCTTTTCGTACATAAACAGCACAAAACAGTATATATTTATTCATTTCCCACCCCCAGAGGGAAAAGCGGTTTCTGCCAAAATATTAACCGCTGAAACAGCATGTACAACCTCATAAACCTTTACGTTTTTCATCTCATAACAAAGAAAAAGAATATAAGAACAGAAAATTACACTTAAAAAAATAAAATAGTGTTGTATTTTTACTTGTAGAGCTACATCAGTCACTTTCAACTAACCACCTGTCCACATTAGCATATTAATTAGTAAAATCCATCCCCTTTAAATTAACATACATTAAGAAACTATAAATATTGAT